>CATIWM010504883.1:0-27159 GCA_949671775.1 Mallotus repandus
TTTTTTTTTATATAATTATTTTGATATTAGCTATATATATAAAAACTAAATTATTTTGCACACGATTTCAAAACTAATTTAAAAACTGAATTTTTAAGTTAAATTCAGGTTTCCATAATATATAAATCCATCTTTCATGAAACAAATATTATATTATTAGTGGATTTTTTTTTTTTGGCTTTTTTAAAACACCAATCTATTTGCTCAAAATGTAATAATAATAATAATAATATGCAAAAATATTGGTTGTTAGGTATTTATTACAAAGACAACGATGTTGAGTCATTGTGATCCCAACAATATGGGAAGTAATCAAGTAACTTTCGGTGTGTATTGGTCAACTGATTGTGAAGTCATCTCTACCACTAGCAAAATAAAAAAATAATCGATAATAACATTACATCTAAAAAGGGTTGAACAATAGCCATCAATGAATTAAGGTGGGCCGGTGCAGCATTAGGGTAGAAGCTTAGATTAAACAAAATTATAATAAAAAATGACTCCTCAATAATAATAGAAAAAGAAACAATGAAATAGATATTTTTTTTTGAAGATATGAAATAGATATTTTAAACATGTGGTTGCAATGCTGCCCTTTGTTTTTTTTTAAGAAAAAATATAAAAGAGATATAATCTAAAAACAATTGTTGTAATTATGGGTACTTGGTGGTGGGAGCTGGCCTGCAGCCTTTTCTTCCAAAGTCCCATAACAACTATGTGGCGACCAGCCCTTCTAGTTTTGAAGGGGAGAGAAAAGGACATTTGCCTTTTTTTTTTTTTATGTCAATAACATTTGCCAATTTTGATCCATACTAGCTGCAAATAAATAATAACCGGGTCATTACTGCTGGAATTTCGACATGTAAACGTTACTTATATTTTTCTTTAAATTATTATAGCATGGCAGACGAAGCTTAAATTAGATGGTTTAAAACTTTAGGTTCAATTTTCCGCACATCACCAAGGTTTTAACTTTCAATTATCACCGTAAAGAGACAAGTTCAACTCACTCTTGTGGTGCCCCTCCCTCTCATAGATGGTTGATTCAATTCTCCATTCCCTTCTAATATTACCAGCTATAGGTGGCAAAAGTTATCCATACCCATTTACATATTCTAATTCGTCCATATTAAATAGGTATGGATCATTAATGAGTCATTTGTAAAAGTTAAATGGGTAATAAAATGGTTATAAATTTTAAAAAAATTTACAGAATTAAACACATTTTATACTTTGTTTACAATCATTTACTCTACATTTTATTTTAATTACACACATGCCCTTCTTAGTTTTCACACGTGCCATATTTTAGGTTTTATTTTCAAGCGTGCTTCTCCTCTTCTTCTCTATTTCTATTCATTTTTTGTCATTTTCTTCCTTACTTTTGCGATGTTCATCTTCTAGGGATGTGGTTTTGTGCTTAAACGGTTTCTCTTTTTTTACAGTTTTTTGTTGGAATTTTAAATGACGTCATTTTTTAAAATTTTTGATGGTTTCTTAAGTTTGTTATAAAATGGTAGAAACTCTTTTGACTTCTTCTAAATCAGTTGATAAATTAGAAAAAAATGTGCGTTTTGATAGTGATTTTGTGAAAGGAAAAGAGTGTGAAGTTGAAATGGGTAGAAAGAGTGTTCGCAAGAGTGTGAAAAAGGGAAAAAAACGAGAACTTGAATATGCTTCTACTAAATCTTCTGGTAAAGATAAATATGTAGTGGATGATAATGTTGATGATGAAAATGTGGTTAAGAAAATTGAAGCAACAGTGGAAGACGAAGGTGGTGTTAAAAAGAAAATGAAGTCTAGTTCTAAAGGGAAATCCAAATCTGTTTATCCTAAATCCCCTTCTAAAAAAAAGAGGTTATGAAAATGTTGATTTCGTTGAAGAGAGATTGAGGAAGAGGACTAAAGTTACTATTAATGAGCCCTCTGAAATCGTTGTTTTGAAAGTATGTGTATTCTTCTTAAATAATTTTTTTTGGATATTATTCATACTTTTTTGTAATATATATATATATATATATTGTAGGATTGGGAGCCATTGATTTATTGTGAAGATTATTTCAGTTCTAAAGTTGATCGTTGTTTGAATTTTAATGTTATTGATAACATTTAAAAAAAAACTCTTGATGAAGAACAATTGGCTATGTTCAAGTCTACATGTTTTGGGTATTTTCTTGATCTTCCAAATTTTGAAGTACAGTGTCAATTAATTCACTCTTTATTGCTAAGGGAGTTGAGGCAGTCAAATGTGAGAGAGTTTTGGTTTGATATTTGTGGTGTTAAAATGAAATTTGGCTTGGAAGAATTTGCTTTGGTTTGTGGTCTAAATTGTGTTGTTGATTTGAAGAATATTGGTGTTTTATGTGATAATAATTTTCTTATTGAGAAATATTTTGGCGGTTTGGGTAAGATCAATAAATAGTTAATTCAATATTTCTTTAATGCAAGAATAATGATGACTATTTAAAAATTGTTGCTTTTTACTTTATTAAGGTTTTTTGTTTTCTTCTGGCATGGAGAGAACAATTTCTAGAAAAAATTTGGACCCCGTTGCTATGGGCTTGTTTGACTCTTATTACTGGGGTTTGGTTGATTTTAATGTTACTATGGAGTCTCTTAAGGGAAGATTTGTTGGTAAGGACAAGAAATTGCATGACGGGTGGTTTTATCGTTTGAATGGATTTCTATATGCATTTCAAGTATGGTTCTATGAGTGTTGCCCCTATATTGTTGGCTAGTTAACAACTTTTTCTAGTGGTCATGTCCCGTGTCTTTTGAATTGGTCTTGCAACAGTACACCAAGTTTTTAGGTGTTGCAGCACCGTATCTTTCGTGAATCTACAAAGAAGGTGATTCTTTTTTTTGTTAATGTTTATGTTTATGTTTTTTATTGTATAACTTTTTTTCTTTTTATAGTTAAAGTTGTGAAATATGACTCTAACTGTTGAGGAAAGAGAGAAGTTGAAGTTGAGATGCTTTTTTAATAAATGGAAATCTCCTACTATTGGTGATGATGAGGAAGAATCTCGTGATGATTTTCCCAGTTGGCCACTAGTTTAAGATGGGGCAAAGTTCTCGAGTTTATGGTTGCGATTTGAAAGAAATTATTGAAAAATAAATTTTTTTGGGCATAAGAGATTATTTTTTTGAGGATATATGCTTTTGTTAAGTTTGATAAAGTCTTTTCTTGTTTGAAGTTAGTTATGGATAAACTAGGAGTTGCTGCTAGTGATGAGGTCTGGTTATTTTCTTTTGATTTTTAATTTTTCAGTGTTATATACAAATTATATTCTAATTTTTATAAATTTATTTTTTCAGGCTGAGAATGTAAGTGGGAGGGATGGTAATTTTGAGGGTTAGAAGAACAAGGTGATAGTGAGGAAGAATACGATGATGTTGAAGTATGTTTGAATTTTATTTAATATTATATTATGATAATATACCATTTAGATTCGTATCATATACCTTTTTTTTTTGTATGTTGTGTTTATTTAGGTTTTTATGGCATTTTTTTTTTCAACAGGTTGGTGACAAAGCAAAGGAAAAAAATGAAGAAGAAGAAGACGTAATGGAAGCAAAAGTGTGTGTAGGGGTTTGGTTGATGATTTAAAGAAGGATCAAAATGGTGATGGAGATGCTGATGGCGGAGTTTTAGGTTTTGGAGGTGATTTTTTTTTTTTTTTTTACTTTTGTGTTTTAATTACTTTTTAAATTAAAATGTTAGTTTTTTTTTTGTGCATGTGAAGGTGGTGATGATGTTGGATGTTCTAGTTCTTCTCATGCTAGAGTTGACGATGAATAAAAGAGTGATGATGCTGATGGGAAGAAAGTAAGTGATGATGATGCTGCAAAGGATTCAGATGTAAATGAATCTATTTAATGGATTGTGATATAAATTTTTTTGGGTTTTATTGTTTTAAGGATTATGATATGTGTATATTATTTGAATCTATTTGGTTTTTGATGCTACTTTATGTATTGTTTAATTTATGTTAGGTTGTGAAGGATGATATAGATGCTTTTGCTGATGTTTGTGACATTATTAAATTAGTTGTTAAAACTGTTGGTGAATTTTGTGATGATGATGTATATGTTTCTGTTAATGAAAATCTTTTTAATTTTATGTACTTTTTTTAATTTTTTTTCTCTTGTTTATTTTGGTTTCTTTTATTATTTTTGAAAAGGTTGTTGCAAAAGAATTAAATGTTTTTGTTAATGTTCGTGCTGATGATGTTAAGAAACATGATGTTGAGGTATATTATTTTGTTTGGTATTGTATTTATGTTTTTTCTTTGTTGTATTATTATTATTTATTGATTTTGTTGTATTTGTTTATGTTAGGGTAAAAAGAAAGTTTTAGATGATGCCGATGATTTTGAAATCCCTGCTGCAACTAAAAGAGAGATTAAAGCTACATATTTTATGAAATCTCCCTTTTTAAATGAATTTGGTTTATCATAAATTAGAGAGAAGGAGAGGAAAGTTCCAACTGTTGTTAAAGATTTATGTCCGTTGGGTAGAAATATTGAAGATCTGATAAATTATCAAATTCATATTGAGTTTGATTGTTGGATTGAAGTTGGTTCAAAAAGAAAAACAAGTTTGTGTTTTCAAGTTTTTTTTTGATATTTTTTTATAACTTTTACCGAGTTTTTATTTTGTTTTCTAGGAAAAAGTTGTATTTCGATGATGATGATCTTATTACTCTTGTTTTCAAATTTGGAGTTGATACTATTGCTTCAAAGACTTAGTTTCATGTTTTGAATTATTGCTGTTGTTCATTATCATCTTTTGTAAGTTTCCTAAGTTTTATGTAATTTATTTGTTTGTTTTTGTTTATTATAATTTAACAATATGCTATGATTCTTAGTTTGATATTTTTTAAGTTATGAATGTTGTTTATGTTATCAAATACCATTAAAATTCGGATGATATACTATTTTTAGTTTCAGATACTCTTTTTGAGTTACAAATACACATAATATTCAGATAATATTCTTTTTTTTGTATTGTGTTATTCAGATACTATTTTTTTTTGTATCAGTGTTGTTTTTATTTTTTGTTGGTTTTTAGCATATTGATGTACTATTTTATTACTTAAGGAATAAAGGAAAGATTTTTAAAGATTCTTGTGTTAGTTTTACCACAACTAATAATCAGTTTGACCAACGGATTTAAAGTCTTTATTCGAGGTATTTGGCAAAAAATGAGGATCTTACACTTGTGACTGTAGATCATGTTGTGGTAGAGTACATTCTTAGGTATTTTATGATGTGTAACACTGCTTGGTTCGATGTTGATTATGTTTTTTTTTTCTATCCATATTGTCAAAGAGAAGCATTGGGTTTTGGGAGTGTTGCATATTAAGGATTCTCGCATATATGTCTATAATTCTCTAAGAAGTGGAAAGTATAATTGAGAGGTGTTAGGTTGTGTGAGAAGCTATATTGTTCTTCTACCATTGTTTTCTTATGTTGTCAGTTTTAGGATCATCAATCTGAATGTTAGTATCTATTCGATTAATTTGGGTAAGCCTTTTGAAATTGCTTTGGTTGATGAACTGCCTACATAGGATAACAAGTAAGTTTCTTTTTTTGAATGTTTTTTTTATTTCTTTCTAGTGCTTATTTTTTTTATTTCACATAGTGATTGTGGAGCTTTTGTAGTGTCTTTTGCTAAGTATTTGCTTCAAGGTAGGAATATTCCAGCTGATTTAAATATCAAGGAGATGGGGAGTCGTTATGCAATCAGCTTGTACACATACGGAAAGCTGAAGCAAAGTGAATACATTGACAGTGAATATGACTATCCTGATAGGCTGAAAGTAAGAGAAAAAGGGAACAAGAAAGTTTTTTTGAGAATGGAACCAATTTATGTTATATCTTTTTATGTTCATTTGGTATATTTATAGTGATGTTATGCTTTTATTATTGTCATGAATATTTATAGCTTATGGATGTTGTTTGTGTAGTTATTTTAATTTGTAAGAGTTTGTTTAGTTGTTTGACATTGGTTTTATTTTTAATGAAATTATATATTTTTGTCTTTATGTTGTAATTATTTATTGATGTATATTAATTTATTTTATAAGAAATGCATAATATACGAATAATATTCTTTTTTATAATATGTTTGAGTTGATGTTCATTTACTTTAATTATTTTACTTTTTAATTACAATTTGTTTTTTTTAAAGACACAAAGTTAATTTTGTTTTAAGGTAATAAGTTTATAGAATTTTGTTTGTCTTTTGATGATATTTCTATGATAGCATATACTAATAACATTCGGAAAAGAGATGAGGATTGTTCAAAATTTAATATCTCTGAAAGCAGAATTGAATACCTAGTTTGGATTTTTAACAAATCATATGTGAATTTGATATATGTTTTGCAGATAAAACACATTATATGTCAAATTTATAGTTCTATCTATTTTTCAATAAACTATCTTAATTTTGAATTTGAAACAAACTATATGTGGTAATTAAAAAATGTCAATTGATGTATGTAATGTTGTAAAAACTGAATAGAATATAAATGTGAAAAAATAAAAAAATATTTTGAATCTCATTTGTTATGTGGTTTGTATCTGCAATTCTTCTTGTTGTGTCTATAGTAGCCACATGTTCTGCATTTGTGTTCACTTTTATTTTCCCATACAGCTTTATATCTTCTTTTCTTTGGTCTTCCTATTAGCATTTTGGTTCTCGGAGGCAGCACAAGCATGTTGTTACTTGAGTTGGCACATTCCATGTGCTTCTTATTGGTAGTGGGTATACTATTGCTTTATATGTTGCTAGCATCGTTGTTTTACTGTAGTATTGTGAACAGTAGTTGTATGGCTCTTGGTTTAGCTCTCTCAATACCACCAATGCATGTTCACATGGTATTTGGTCAAGTTGGAACTTGTTACATGTGCTTATTTTGTCTTTCAAAAGTAATATGTCTATTTTTTCATTAATACAAACACTATACAATTGATCATTTGCTTTTTACACCTGAAATTATTAAAATGTTATATTATTGCATATTTTTTTTATGTTGTGTACTTATATGAAACTAATAAATTTTTTGAAACTTAAGAATATAAAAGTGCATGTATTATAGAAGAACATAATTATAGTTTTGTTAAACAACAAGATCAAATAGTTATGTAGAACAATAACAGTAATTCAATAAATACACAATAGCAGTAATTTTAGAATCAAATTATAATACGCTATGTATTTTAGTTATAAATATAAAGTAATGATTTTGAGAATATGAGAAGGTATTGAGCTATTACCTTGAGTTTTTGGGATTTGATGTAATTTTCATTGAGTATGTCCTTAGCTTTCTTTGTAAGCTTTATGAAAGTTCCTCTTGCGATATTTTGGTTTGTTCTATTTCATTCTTATACCAAACTTCGCAAGTATTCTAAGAGAGTTGTGATTATCATATCTCTTGCAGGTTTAATTGTTGCATTCATGGATTTTGTGACATTCGTAGTCATTCTTCAATATCTGTTATTGGTGGAATGTACTTTTGTCCACTTTTCGAATCCAATTTCTTCAAGGTAGTTGTGGACACGTATGTCTAGCTTCTTTATTTCTTCCATATCACTGTAAGGAAACGGTTATGCAACTTTCAAGTGTGGTGAGCATAAGCCTTAAATAGGGTGAAATTTTAAAATTTTCACTTGCATAATTCTTCAGAACATGAAGATTTCCTTCCCATAGATCCATTTTACATTTTACACATAGCTAAATAGTAAGCAACACATACAAACATCAACCTAGGAATTTTAAGTTTAGGAATACTTATTAGCTCCCAAGTTTGATGTAGACCACAATATTTATCTACAAGCTTTGATGTAGTTCGATTCACCTCTTGAATCAAAATGCTCTATCCTCTTAAATGTTAGGCCTCTAGCTTGAAACAACAAAGCTCCTCCATATCACCTTCTTGCCTTAATTGAATTAGTAGCAAGTGGCCTCTCAAATGACCCTCACAAAACTTACACTAATTTAATCTTTTTGCAAGAATACTTAGAGTTTATTTTGTGTATGTGTTTCTCTCCTTTTTGTGTCTTTACACCAAAGCTCTCTCTATCCTTAGAACGCTTCTTAGGTTATGTATATATATATTATGAGAAAGCAAACCCTAATCACATGATAAGTGTATAACTCATTATGATAAGTATACAACTTGTATATCCAATATATGCACAAAGAAGTGTGTAGAGAATTAATACATCCCATATATTGTGTCTACATACATTTTCTACATATACCAATATGATATACACCTTATCATAGCTATAGTCAACAATTTACAAAAAAAGGATAATGTATGCTTAACATGACAAATTTGACCATATCATTTATACATGGACTTGGGCTTGGTAATTGGGCCAACACTTGGCCCAAGCCCAATCTATTATACAAATGGGCTTAGATTAGGGTTGTGGGCCTTCTCAATATCTTGGACTAATCTTTGGTCTAAAACTCTTTTGGGCCTAGGCCCAAACTTCTTGGGCCATTAATTCAAGTCCACTTAGAAACAACATATATTATTAATTTAATACTTTAATTAATATCTCATATTAAATAAGTATAAATTAATAATTAAACCCTTTGTTGAATTAGATTTCATGATATGCTAGATTGCTTAAAGCATAAATCCAATTATATTAATCTTAATTAATTGATTAAACTCTTCAATCAATAATTAGATTAATGTTAATGGTGATTTAGTGAAACTCTTTTATGTGTGACTTACTAGATTTATATCTAATTGGCAATGAGAAGATAATATCAATACTTGATATTATTTGAAACTCCTTTCAAGTCTAAATGTGAAAATCCCAATCATACACATTTAGTTCTCATAAGTTGTGAGTGACCCTTAGCATCGATATCACAACTACCCAATTAGAAATGAATGTATTTATTGGTTCGTGCCTTTGGTCATAATTACGGTGCACTAAAATCCCTTCATTAGAAGATCCCGATATAGCCTAGAGTCATGGTTTAGTCAAACTCTAATAGTTATATCATATGACCTCATCTTAAGTTCTAATTCTTGATAAAATGCAATAAACATTAAAACTCTTTCAATCCATGTCATGTTTGTCATGGCTAGGAGCTTATTCATTAAGAAAGAACTTAGATAGTATAAGATCTTATCCCGATTCACACCAGGTAATGAGTCCCATTTTGGCTGAACACTCATCTGTACATTTAACCGACTAGAGCCATCATATGCCATATACCCATGTGTGATTAACACAAGTATGTAAGTGATAATAAACCCTAACCACTTAAATTTGGATGATAGTGTCACCTTAGGTCAAAGTACTAAATGCACCATTATGACCTAGATTGTGATTGTTGTCTATAAGTGAATAACCATGCAATCATAAATCTAATGTCATTGCTCGATCCACCCATCACATGAGTATCCACATGTCTATTCTGATATCTCATATCAAGTAGCATAAGATTCACTACCTCCCACTATTAGTATCGTATACTAATCAAGGAAAATAAACAGAGGTGATAGTCTATTTAATATTACCTAAATATTAATTTACCAACTATGAATATTTTATAGCATATGTACTAAATAAATTTGTAACTCATATTATCAACTCTTGATAATAAATTTATTTAACATTATGCTAATAGATAAATATTCAATTAAATAAACACTTTAGATAAAAGAATATTATTTATTCCCATTTGGGATAATTTACAATGTCAAAATATTTGATTGGCCTCTAGGGCACACCACCTATGCTAACAATCTCCCACTTGCACTAGAGCCAATCACTACAATATCTTAGACCCATCTTCTCAAGATGTCGATCAAGTTGTAGTTGCGTTAATGCTTTAGTAAGTGGATTAGCGACATTATTAGCTAAAGTTACCTTTTGCATGATGATATCGCCTTTTCCAACAAGTTCTCTGATAATATGAAATCGCCTTTCTATATGTTTGGATTTTTAGTGAGACCTCAGTTCCTTTGCCAAAGTAATGGCTCCATTATTGTCACAATAGAAGGAACAATTCCAAGTTTAGTAATAAACTTCTTAATCCAAACAGCTTCTTTAGCAGAATCCAATGCAACTATATACTCGGCTTCTGTAGTGGAATCAACATTGACACCTTGCTTAGAACTCTTCCAGCTTACTGCACCTCCATTTCAAATAAAAATAAACCCAGAGATAGGCTTTTTATCATCTACATTTGATTAGAAATAAGAATAAGTGAAACCATCTATTTGTAGATTACCTCCTCCATAAGTTAAGACTAAATATTTAGTCCTTCCCAAGTACTTAAAGATTGCCTTAGCAGCTATCCAATGCTCCAAACCTAGATTGGATTGAAACCTGCTTGTCATACTAATAGTATAAGCAATATCAGGCCTAGTACACAACATAGCATACGTTAAGCTTCCTATAGCCGAAGCATAAGGAACTTTAGCCATTTGCTCCATCTCCTCGGGTGTTTTAGGTGACATACTTTTGGATAAATGGACACCATGCCTAAATTGTAACAATCCTCTCTTGGAATCAAGCATATTGACCTCTTCAACCCCTTTTCCAATTAAAGACTTTGGATAAACCTATCATTCTTCTTGATCTATCTCTATAGAATAGAATGCCAAGAATATAGGCAGCTTCCCCTAAGTCTTTCATAGATAATGTTTTACACAACCATAGTATCATATTTGTAAACATGCCAACATCATTCCCAATTAATAAAATACCATAAACATATAGTACTAGGAAAGTGAGTTGGTTTCCACCAACCTTCTTGTACATATAAGGCTCATCTTCATTTTTGATAAAACTAAAAGATCGAATCGCTTCATTAAAAAGATGATTCCAACTCCTTAAAGTTTGCTTTAAACCATAAATAGATCTATTAAGCTTGCACACTTTAGAACTATCCTCGGATTCAAAACCGTTAGGTTGCTCTATATAAATCTCTTCCTTAACATAACCACTGAGAAAAGTAGTTTTAACATCCATTTGCCAAACCTCATAATCATAGTGTGCAGCTATGGCGAGACGTATTTGAATGGATTTAAGCATGGCTACCGACGAGAAGGTTTCCTCGTAGTCAACCCTTTGCCTTTGGCGAAACCCTTTCGCTACAAGTCTGCTTTATAGGTATCAACCTTTCCATTTGCACCAATCATTCTCTTGAGGACCCATTCACATCCTATAGGTACAATACCCTCAAGTGGGTCAACAAGTGTCCAGACTTGATTTGCATATATGGAATCCATTTCGGCTTTCATTGCTTCAAGCCATTTTAAAGAATCTTTATCTAATAAAGCTTATTCATACGTTGTAGGATCATCATCATGATTGCTTTCTTCATGAATATAAAACTCTTGCATATCATGTAGAAAATCGTATCTCTCTGGTGGATAAGATACCCTACTTGATCTTCTAGGAGTTGGTGTGATAATAGTTTTAGTAGGATTAAACTCTTGATCAACATCTATTTAATCAACTTGATTGGCTTCATTAGAAGATTCCTCTTCTAATGCTATCTTCCTTCCTTTACCACCTTCTTGAAGAAACCATTTCTCAAGAAATATGGCATCTCTACTTACAACAATAACTTGTTTAGTAGGAAGATAGAAATAATATCCTAAACTATCTTCAGGATATCCAATAAATCTGCCTTGAATTTTCCTTACATCCAATTTTTCTATTTTAAGCTTTTTGATATAAGCTGGGCATCCCCAAATCTTAACATGCTTAAGACTTGGTGCCTTACCATGCCATATCTCATATGGTGTGGTAGAAACAAACTTAGATGGAACACGATGTAGGATGTAAGCAGCAGTTTGTAATGCAAAGCCCTAAAAGAAAGTAGGCAAATCCGTATAGCTCATCATTGATCGAACCATATCTAACCTTTCGGATACACCATTTAATTGAGGTGTGTCGGGTGGAGTTAGTTGTGAAATAATGCCATGTTCCTTAAGAAATCCAATAAATTGAAATATAAATAAGATGTAGAGTTTTGTAACTGACACCGATAATATACTTTTAATATACTAAATTAACAAATAACTTGTTTATTTTTTTTTAATTTCTAAAAGTAAAATCTTGTTTGCATGTTGTTTGGAATTTAAATTTTGCTAATATAAATATGAATGAATATCAGTTTTATGAAAATTTTAATAATGTAGCTGTGGATATTTGATTTTTTCTCCTTTTGCTTTCTTTGTTGATGTTGAATGATTAGGGCTCTAATGTCTGTTGCTTGAATGATTTTTAATCATATCTAAATGTAATTGGTCTATGGTTTTGATTTTATTTGGATTTGATTTTGTGTTTCAATTTTTAGTAGAATTTTGAAGAGTTTTTTGGGAGTTTTCTGTAGAAGGATTTGAATAAAAAATCTAGAAGAATTTGATTTTGAAAATTGAAATTCAGCTAAAAGATGATGGAAGCATGGTTGGGCCTGAAAGAGAACGATTTTTTGGAGGTTTGTCGAGGAGTTTGTTGAGCTGAAGGAAGGAGACTTGTGTTGTCACATTTGATTGGAATGTGATCAAGTTTAATGCCACAGTCCACTAATTGTTGTTTTTGCCATAAAACCTATGAACAACATAAACTTGCAACAATATATTTTGCTTCTGCAGTAGACAAGGCAACCAAAACTTATTTTTTACTAAACTAAGAAACTAAACATTGTCCTAAAACTTGACAAGTTTCAAAAGTCCTCTTTTTATCTAGTAAACTATCGGCAAAGTCTGCATTAGAATAACTAATCAAGTCAAAGGATAAACTCCTAGGATACTAAAGTCCTAAATGCAAACTTCAACTTAAATACTTAAAAATTCTTTTGATTGCATTCAAGTGGGACTCTCTAGGACTATATTGAAATTTAGCACACAAGCAAGTAGCGAACATGATATCAGGTCTACTAGTAGTTAAATAAAGAAGGGATCTGATCATACCTCTAAATAACTTTTCGTCAACCGGCTTGCCATTCTCATCTTTGTTGAGTTTGGTTGTGGTACTCATTGGAGTTTTGCCTGATTTGACTCCGTCCATGCCAAACTTCTTGAGAATATCTCTAGCATACTTCATTTGATTGATGAAAATCCCATCTTTGCATTCATTGATTTAAAGTCCAAGGAAGAACTTGAGTTCACCCATCATGCTCATCTCAAATTCTCCTTGCATTAACTTAAAAAATTCCTCACGCAAGCAATGGTTAGAAGCACCAAAAATAATATCATCAACATAAATTTGAACAATTAATAAATAATTTTTGGATTTCTTTATGAAAAGAGTTGTATCAACTTTTCCTTTAGAGAAGCCTTTCTCTAATAGAAAGTTGCTCAATATTTCATACCAAGCTCTTGGAGCTTGTTTCAATCCATAAAATGCTTTTGAGAGTTTAAACATATGATTTGGAAAATTAAAATTTTTAAAACCCGGAGGTTGTTCAACATACACCTCTTCTTCAATAAAACCATTCAAAGATGCACTTTTAACATCCATTTGATAACATTTAAAATCCATATATGATGCAAATGCAAGTAGCATTCTAATAACTTCTAACCTTGCAACGGGGGCAAAGGTTTCTTCATAATCAATGCCTTCTTCTTGATTGTAACCTTTAACTACTAGTCATGCTTTGTTCCTAGTTATGACATATTGTTCATTCATCTTATTTCTAAACACCCATTTGGCGCCTATAATAGGATGATGTTTCGGTCTAGGAACTAAAGTCCAAACTTTATTTCTCTCAAATTGATTTAACTCTTCTTGTATAGCAAGGACCCAAAATTCATCACATAAAGCATCATCAATATTTTTGGGTTCAATTTGAGAAATGAAGGCTAAATTAACAATAAACTTATGTTTAGATCTTGTTGTTACCCCTTGTGTAGTATCATCGATGATAAGATCTTGAGGATGTGCTTTCTTGAATTGATAATCCTTTGAAAGATCATCCTTCAAGGTAGGTTGAGGTATTTCCTCATCTTCCTATTTTCTAGGATCTTCAAGTTCCAAATCTTTGTTAGCATTTCCTTCTTCAATTTTCTCTTCCACACGATCACCTATATCACCATCAACACTACAAAAATCCTTTCTTAGATCAAGTGGGTTAGATTTATTAAAAACAACATGCGTTGATTCTTCAACTGCTGGATTTCTTTTATTGAAAACTCTATAAGCTTTACTAAAAGAGGAATAGCCTAGCAAAATTCTTTCATTGGCTTTAGAGTTAAATTTCCTAAGATTATCCTTGATATTTAATATAAAGCACTTGCATCCAAATACTCTTAGATATGAGATTTTGGGTTTTCTATTGTTCCAAAGCTCACAATAAGTTTTATTTAAAATTGATCTTTTGAAAACTCTATTTGAAATGTAGCAAGATGTGTTAACAGCTTCTGTCCAAAAGTATAGAGGTAATTTATACTCATGAAGAATTGTTCTAGCCATTTCCATAAGACTTATATTTTTCCTTTCAACTACCCATTTTGTGGAGGAGTTCTAGGAGATGAAACGTAAGTGAAATACCATTTTCACTACAAAAGGTTTTAAAAAATTCATTTTCAAATTCGGTTCCATGATCACTTCTAATAGAAGTAATGCAAAAACCTTTTGTTTTTGAACTCTTTTTACAAAATTTTCAAATGCATTAAAAGAATCATTCTTATGAGCAAGAAAACATACATAAGTAAATCTAGAGTAGTCATCAACCAATATATATGCATAGTGCATTCCACTGAGACTAGCAACTCTAGTTGGACCAAACAAATCCATATGTATAAGTTCAAATGGTCTAGAAGTTCACACAACATTTTTGAGCTTAAACGAGGACTTGGATTGTCTTCCCTTTTAACAAGTATCACAAGGTTTATCCTTAGTGAATTCAAGTTTTGGTAAACTAATCACAAGCTCATGTTTACAAATATCATTTAAAAGCTCAAAAATTGAATGTCCTAACCTTCTATGCCATGTCCATGTGTCATGAGAAATAACCATCAATCATTTATTATCCTTGTTATCAATTTTATTCAAATCAATAACATAGACATTATCAACTCTTTCACTACTAAAAATTACCTTATCTTCATCAAGACTACTAATAAAGCAATTTTTAGGATAGAAAGTGACTTTGTTTCCCATATCACATAATTGACTTATACTAAGAAAGTTATGTTTAAGGCCATCAACAAACAATACATGACGTATAGATAAGGATTGAGGATTACCAATTTCTCCAATGTCAATAATCTTTCCTTTTGCATTGTCCCCAAAAGTAACATGTCCTCCATATTTAGCATCAAGCTTGTTGAATTGCTCTTTGTCTTCGGTCATATGTCTTGAACATCCACTATTAAGATACCATTTACATTTTATTCTTACGGACTTCAAGCATACCTATAAAATATAATTTACACATTCTTTTGAACCCAAACCTTTCTTGGCCTAGGTTGGTTAGTCTTAAGGTAATCTAAAGGAAGCAAGTTTAAGTGCAATCTTCTATAGAAACACACATTCCTAAAGTGACCTTTGGTCATGCAATAAAAACACTCAACATTGGCAAATTTATTTCTCCTAGGATTATATGCTTTCCTAGTGTGTGAAATATGCCTTGTGTATTGTGGTAGTGAATGCTTTCTATAACTCTTTTTGAGTCATAGTGTGAGACATATATTGGCAATGATAATGTGTATTTTGATAGGTTTATGCAATATGTTTATGTCCATTGTGTTGTACAACACGCCTATTACGATTTTGTCTAGTATACATATATATAAGCATGTCTAGGTTGTGGTGTTCTAGTTTGAGCCTTACCTCTTTGTGTCAATGGGGTTTGAGTCTTATGAGACTTTCCCTTATTATTTGACACATGAGAACTCTTAGCTTTAAAAGCTTGAGTCTCATTTTTAGATGTTGATGCAATAGCATTATGTGATGCTTTAACAAAATTAATGTATGATGATGATGAATGAGACATCCCATTTTTGTATCCAATTCCATAAGTATCTCCATGAAATTTTTGAGAGTCAATAATACTATCTGGAATTTCTTTTCCTCTCTTAAATTTTAAAATGGAATTTTTTAGCTCTAAAACCTCCTTAAAAAGATTTTGATTTTCATCATTTGATTTCTTAAGTTGGTCTTCCAAGGAATTCAAATTTTTCAAATCACAAACAAGCTTATCATTTGATTTAACAAGATTAGAAAAATCATTTTTTAAGTTCTCGAATTCCATGGTTAAGCTAGTAAACTTGTATTTAGAAAGCCTTTTTTAGAAAGTAAGCTTGTATAGTTTTGCAAAAGTTTACTTGCTATAAAACTTTCATCATCATCATCATCATTATCATATTCACAATCACCACAAGAAGAGTTAGAAAAAGATGGTACCTCATTTTTGTCCTCAAGAGCCATGGACCAAAGGTTGGCCACTTCTTGTTGTTCCTCTTCCTTTTTGTATTCGGAGGAGTCATCCCAAGTAGCTTTGAAGGCCTTCTTCCTATCCTTTGTTCCTTTTTTCTTTAATTTGAGTTTGAGTCAAATATGACCTGGTTTCTTGCATTCACATCAAGTAATTTCTTTGGTTTTCTTCTTACCATTTCCTTTAAACTTTTTGTTGAAGTCTCTTGTTCTTGAAGAATTTTTCTTTTTTAAGAACCTCTTGATGTTTCATGTGAGCATGGCAATTTTATCATCTTCATCACTAGAATCTTCAAGATTTTTGTTTTCACTTACTTCTTATGAAGCCTTTAATGTGCTATACTCATTTTCTTTTCTTCCTTTTCTTCTTTCTCTTCACCTCTTTGATTTATGGTAAGCTCATGTATAAGAAGCTTTCCAATAAGAACATTAGTTGAAACAGTAGTAAGATCTTGAGCTTCCTTAATTGAAGTAACTCAAGATTCCTAATCCTTCTTTGGTAGGATTCTTAGAATCTTGTAGTTTACTTCTTCCTTGGTGAAATGTTTACCAAGTTTCTTGAGGGTGGTGACAAGAGCATTAAGGTGATTTGTCATTTCAGTGATTGATTGTTGAGGCTTCATCTTAAAGAGTTCATACTCATACATGTGGAGTTGAACCTTTTTGCTTCTAACTTGAATAATTCCTTTGTAATGAATTTCCAAGATTTCCCACATTTCCTTGGCCAAGGTGCAATGTTGAAGCTTACCTCCTTCTTCTCTTAACACTGAAGAGAAAATAGAGTAATCATAGACTTTTTGTTTTTGTGATTCACTTCTTGTTGAATGGCATTCAAATCATCTCTATCAATTTCAGTAATCACACCATCAATTATGGCTTTGGGTGGTTCCCAACCTTTTCAGACAATGTCCCAAAGTTTGATAGAATTATAATCAAGATAGAGCTCCATTTTGAACTTCCAATGAGGATAATCACTTCCATCAAAGAAAGGTCTTAGAGAATAAATGTTTTGTATTTCACTTCCTATGATCTTGTATTCTAGCAATAAAGCACCTAGAATTCAAGCTCTGATACCAAATGAAAATGCCCTAGAGTGGAGGGAGGGGGGGTGAATAGGGCTATCGAATAAAAATCAAAACTAAAAAACAAATAAGTCAGAATTTGAAGAATGTTAAGAAGGAAGAATGATGAACACAAGAATTTAAGGAGTTTAGATTATCAACAATCCTACGTCTCCACCTAACTTATCCCCAAGTTAGGATTTTCAATCACCCACAATATTATTCACAGGATTGAGTATACACAAGAGTTTAAGGCTCACTTTTACAACCTTACAAACAAGAGTTTCAAGGCGCACTCTAAAACCAATTCCCAAGTGTTTGAATGGCTAAACACTTAAACCAATTCCTTTAGAATAGAACCTCACTTCCCTTTTCTTAACCCCATAAAATAGAAGAATAAGAATTTCTATTCTAATCACTCACCAACTCTCATAAGAGTTATGCAAAATAAAAATTAATTTTGAGAGAATTTTGAGCTTAACTGAATGATTGAGAGTGTATAAATGATATAATAGTTTCATGACCTCTAAATGAGTTTCAGAGGTTGTATTTATACTTGAGCAATTCAATTATAGCTGTTAGAAACAATAATTTCATTTCTAATAAATTCAAAGTCCGTTTGAATGAAATTTGAACTTTTGAGTTGTAAATACTCTGCTCTCGGTCGGGAAACTTCAAAAATACCCATTTGTAGCCATTTTAATTTTGAATTTCTTTAGTCCCAGGCATGGTTCTGGTCAGGACAGAGCTTAGGATTAGTACTGGGAGAATTTTGCAGTTTTGGAGAAATTTGGTTCTGGTAGTGCAACTTGGTCCAGGGCGGAACTAGGATTGGGATCAGTACTACCAAATAATTCATTTTTCTCATTTAAGTCCTAATGGTTTGCATATGGTCCCGGTCGAGAGGGTGCTCAAGATATGCACTCTAACCTTTAAAATACCCCTGAAAATGATTGATTAAGTTTAATTTTTCTTTATAGAAGTTATAGATATTTTTTTTAGCTTTCCATATCATTTTTAATCACCTTATTTGGACTTATGTAGCTCAATATATTTCTAAAATACTAAGAGCTATGCAACTTAAAATGAAAGTGACATATACTGATTTTAACTGAAGATTTGTAGTCTCAAATGAACTTAGATTTTAACAAGTAATATCAATTCATAAAGCTTATGATGTCTACTTTAAAAGTTAAGAATATCACTTTCTCATTATAAGGGTCTAAGGATGTCAAAATCCTTTTTGAGTCTCAGAGGTCGAATCAGCCCAAAGCATACACATTAATCACGTACTTCATTTTGACTTCCAATTGAGTCCTAACTTATATACACTTAAATAAAAAAACTTAAATGCTCAAAATTAAGTTTGTTAAGATCAAAATCAAGATTGATCATTGCTATGGTCAACAATTTCTTTATAGTTGTCTTTTGCATCATCACCAGTAAAATTATATTGTCATGCCATGCGTACATGCTAACCCATCTGTTTCATAAAGCGTTACACACCACCCATGCACACATACTCATATAATTCTTTTATGAGGACATGCTCTGCACACACGATTGCTATTTTGTTGCTTATCATATGATATGCATTCATAATTCTTCCTTTTCTTAGTTATTTTGATTTCATTTACTACCCTTTCTCTTTTCTTATGTACACATATACATGTACATCACTAGCTTATGTTATTACAGCCAAAGTGCATTTCTAATAAGATCACATATGTCAATACTAATCTTGTCCTTTTGTCGAACAAAATAAAAAATGCATTCATGACATTTTCGCTCTCCATGCTAATCTTACCATTTTGTATAACATTTCAT
Source organism: Mallotus repandus (assembly GCA_949671775.1). Taxonomy (NCBI): domain Eukaryota; kingdom Viridiplantae; phylum Streptophyta; class Magnoliopsida; order Malpighiales; family Euphorbiaceae; genus Mallotus; species Mallotus repandus. Next base: position 19,325 of record CATIWM010504883.1, read on the forward strand.
GCATGCATTTCATTATAATTGCATTAACCTTATCATTCTTACCATCATAGTCTCTTAAAACCCTCAAGGAGAGTTAACAATGTCTAGCATCAAAATGGCTGGACAATTTTTCCTCAGTAACCTACTCAAAGAGCATGTGAAAAAATTTATGGTTGATGGTGGCTTAATTGACATCCTCCGAGCCGAGATCCAGACTATCCTTAAGACTGAAGTCAAAGGCACCTTGGACTAAACCCCAAATGCCATGGATGGGACAATCCTCTTAGGTAATAGTGATAAGGGGGCAATTGGCACTCCTAATCCTGAGATGAACAAAAAGAAAGAGGTTATGAGCATGCTTGGGGATATTGAAGGTAATTGTGAGCTCTTTGAAGAAAGGTTTTTCCAATCCTTTCCCAAGTCAACTAGTGCAACTAAATCTGAATTGTCAATGAAAATTCAAGAGTTAGCTTACAATATCACTCAGTTTGAGTCTCAAATAAAGTGCAAGATCACTTAACTTGAAGTCTTAGTAATGGAAAATACTAATACCATGATCAAAGGCTTCGATCAATTCTCTATGTTCATGAATGAGATCTCGCAAGGTCACTTCAAGTAGCCCTATTGCTTCGAGCTTAATGAAATTAAAAGTATAAAAATAGGTGACCAGAGTATAGCAGGTTATGATCCATTGCATCTAAAGCTCCCTACTAAGAAATTTATCAAGTAGTATGATAGACAAACGCATCTGAATGTCATGACCACATAACTTGAAAGCCATCAGGTAGAGAAATGGTGTGACTACATTACCAAATGGAGAGGGAATGCTGCTTTGATGAGAGTAAGACCTCTTGAAGATGAACAAATAGAGATGATAATTAAAGGAGCACAACCTCACTTCTACAAATAGATGCAATTTATCCATTATCCTACCTTAGAAGAGCTTCACAAAGCCAACAGCTGCATCAAGAATGAAGAGGTCTCTCAACCCAAGAATCCCTATCAAAAAACAACCCAGCCTAGCCAAAACACTCATCCCACTAAACCAAACTTGACAATCAACGCCCTAAGAAACTGAAAATACTCAAACTTCAACCTGCCCTTATCTAAATTTTTTGAAAGACTAACAAAGAGGCATCCTCAAACCCCTTGAACTAAGACCTCTACCTAATCCTCTACCAGTACACATCAACCCCAATCTCTACTGTCACTTCCATCAAATGTCTGGCCATATAACTGATGACTACTATGTCCTAAAAAGCTGAATCTAAAGCTTTATAGACTCTGGTATGATTGAAGACCCTGAAAAATAACCAAATATTAAAACAAGCCCTTTTCCCAACTACCATAATGTGCCCCCACCTGCATCATATGTCATTCCCAAGAACAAACCACTGCTCCGCTACCCGACCATACAACAAACATCCTCGAAGATGGATATCTTCTCCTCTAGGTCACATGAATCTTAAAGAAGTGATGGGGCACTTACTTCAAAACCTCTACATGTCTTTTAGAACCTTATAACTAGTCATCCCAAGAAGAGAAAAGTAAAAGGGGATTTATCTCTAGTGAATATTATTAAAGAGCTAGACTAAAGCAACGAGAATAAATAATGCCAATCGAACTCTTTTTGGATGTAATAGCTAGATCAAGACAATGAACTCCTAGTTTGTTTTGATAGTAGTATAAGTAAAATTAAATGTTCATATAGTTTATCAAACGTCTTGGTGGAATACTATACCCTTTGCTTATCGTTGCCTTCCAACAAATTGGTTGTCCTTGCTCTCTTTGGCACCTCATTAAAATTGTAAGTATTCAGTTCCTGCTATAGCCTCATAAAAAATAATAATAAAAGAACAAAAAATAAAGAAAAAGAAGAAGAGAAAAGAGAGATAAATAAGAGAGAAGAAAAAATGACAATGTGAAAAAAAAAGAGGGTGACTCGATTAGTGTTGAAAACTCGACTAGGCATAATATTTGCCTGGGCAAAAGAGTGGGAATGAGATAAAATATTGAGGATGTGAGGCATATGCTTGAATGAATACTTGCCATCTAAAGATACAATTTTTTGTCACTAAATTGTAAGGGGTACGGGGATATAAGCAGTCAAATTTATACTCCACCTAGCACACTTTTAACTAAGTTGACCTTCTTGAAAGGTGACAAGAGCATCAACCACATGGCAACTCAGATTTATAAAACTCGAAGATTTTTACTCGAAGACAACATGCTCAACAATTACCACAACCTCTTTGAATTATAAGGAACATTGAATTCCATATGTAATGGTGCAAGCTAGAAACCCACCAAATGCCGTTGACAGTCACTCAGGAATTCCAAAATGCACTGGCACGTGTCTACCTAAAGCCATTCTAAACCCAAATCCCACCTTCAAGCAATCTCCCTCAATAAATTCTAAACCTTCTCTCAATCTGTTTCTTTCCAAAATCAACCTTTTCAAAGTAAAGATCCAAACCAGACCCTAAGATGCTATTCTTCCCCGATGAAATCCAAATGTACTCATATGCTCAAATTTGTGCCAAAACCACGAAGAGCCACCCATGTGATGGGCAAGCTGCCAAGCACTTAGCCTAAAACTCCAAGCCCTTAAATGGCCATCATCATTAAGATCTCTAGTTTTGCTCTTAAGTGCATTGGTCCTCTCTGTATCATCACCGATCCTAATATCTTTAAGCCATGAGTTGTTAACCAGCTGACTCTCTATAAAAAAAAAAGCTTAAACCAAACCTTTCAAATAAACTCCTCTTGTCCTAGTTGAAAAAAAAAGAGACAAATAACCATTTGAAACCGAGCCCTAGCCTTCAATGTACCGATTTGCATTATATATGAACATACATCTCACAATGCATATGCTACTCTTCTATGCATAGCAATACCGTCATCACTCTATGCATATATGCTTATTAAATGCATCCATATGTGAGGTCCCACCATTATCTTGCATTATGCTCATTAAATGCATCCATACGTAAGTTTAAGAAAATGAGCAATTATCTTGTCCTTATAAGGCATAGCCATTCACATTGCTTGCATTGCAACCTTAGGAAGGTAAGTCACTTTTTCTTGAAGCATAATCATCAGCACTGCATGGATAAATGTACATTTCCTTTTTGGTATCTCATCTATTTATGTTACATAAATTTGCATGTGCACATCAAAAGAAATAGGCTATCTTCCTTTTCATCTTGTAGTAAATCATCATTCACACGTGCATTTGCTCATATACCCAAAGAATGTAGTCCCCCCCTTTTTGAAAAAAAAGAGGTTAGTACTTTACATGTGTGCATACACACGATGTCTCTCCCTCTATCATGCAGTCTATGCATTCAAATTCAACACATACAACTGTACCATTGAAATAAAATGATCTTCACCTTCAATAAATAGTAAGGACCATTAGCATTTCAGCTATGTGCATATAGCACTTATGCACGCATTTGCATATACACTAATATATCTTCTTTCACATCTCGATCGCGTGATCATTCTCATATATGCATTCTCTTAAATACCACCAAATGACAGCTTTCCTCTTCTTCATACAATGCATGTGTTGGCATTTCATACCTCACACATAAGCAGGTGAATCTCATCATAAGATACCATGATCACTAACATTCCATACAATCATGTATTTCCATATAAGTCTTACCATATGGCATAGTCATTTGCAACACACGTATACATGCATCCATAAACATACCAGAGAAAAACCAAATAATTTCCCTCTCTCCATCACCGACATCTCATGCATGTTGGCATTTGCATACAAAATAATAGGATGCGGTTGACTTAACATGCGTTTCCATAATCTGAAGAGGGAATCAATAAGTGCTTTTAGAGAATCTAGAATGGAATGGCAATTTGCAAAAGGCTACAGTCAAGTCAAATATGCAAAAGGATTTTAAAGTAAGACATACCTTAAAAGATTTAGACTCCTCCAACATGCATCAATTATCTCGCACAAGAAAATCCCTTAGCTTTGAAAGACTAGCTCCAGCAATTGTTCCAACATACTCCTCATGCAAAGTGAAAAACCTGTAAACCTAAAATCAAAAATCGAATGGGTCTAAAACACATAGATCCTACCTAATAGACCACCATGATAGCCCAAGCACCACAAAAACACCCCACCAAAAACCAATAAAAAAAATTGCCTTCCATTGCCTAAGTAGACCACCCATTTAGCATAAGGCTTGAACCCAATGATTTGTGTCATTCATCCATTAAACCATCCCCATACCTTCACTCAGACACTCGCTCTTCATCCTATCCCTATAAGCAATCCAAAATCTTAAAAATGTCTTAATCTCACCTTGGTATTTTAATAGATAGTTGAGGAAATTAAAACACACCAATGAACATGTCAAATAACATCATGAGGAACATATATTGAGACAAAGACTGCAAAAGGCACCATCAACTCACATGAGTAGTCCCCAGGGGGCAACGTCCGAACAAGTAAGTTAATATATGGACAATCATGGTGCCAGTTCTTATGCGTCTAATGGCTCGACAAAAGGTGCCTTCACAATGACAAATGGCGAATTCATTAACGATAGAAAAATTAAAAGTCCAAAATCATCTCCACAAAAATGGGAGCAAGGCAACCCCATGACCATAACCAATTAGGGTCATATGCACATGATCCTCCCAACACATTGGGTTAATAAAAAGGGAAGTTAGAATATATTCTAATTGAGAATCGTCATCAAAAAGCAAGATCAATGCTAACTAAGATGCTTTATTATTATTTTTTTGTTGGAAAATATGATCACAAAGACTAACGAAGTAAAAATAGAAGAAAGAGAACAAAAGAAAAAAGGAGATTTAAGGATAGAGCATCTATCTATGCTCCCTCAAATGTGAAACAAAAGGAATAATGCAGCTATGCAATTCCAATGCCAAACACTAGAGAAGCAAGAGGATTTTCCCAAAGGAAAGAGGCACCAACAGGGCTCCAAAAGCAAAATGGAAAGACGAAACACATCTAAGGAAACACGCCATATCCCTAGGGAAGTACTCTATCTAGCATGCCATCTCACCTTGTTTTAAAGAAGATACGCACATGCATTCATGCATCCAAGCACTCATATTCATGTTTTCATTTCAAAAGTTCTTTTATTGCTCATGAAAGTGAATCCACACTAGGGGGCACATAGCAAAGACCGATTGGTCGACATTGATAGTTGTCGCCTCGTCTTAACGAAACTTTTAGAATTTCTCAACTTTGATCAATAACTCTGAGATGAGATTTCTAAACTTTAATCAAACTAATGCTTGATAACCTTATGAAGGGAAGAGAGTTCATCAAAAAGGGAATCACAAAGAGTTGTAACACTCAAGTAGCTTGTAATTACAGTAGCAAACCTCTAAAACTAGTATGAATGCAAGATCATATGAGTAAGAGTATCCAAAGGATGTCTTCAATAACATTAAAACTGAATAGTATTAGAAAGGTGAGGAATACCCAAGAAGAGAAGAAGCCCTTAAAAAAAGAAATAAAAAAAGGGAGAAGAAAAAAAAAATAATAAAGTGTATGATCGAGCACTCGTACCTAATGGAGGAATATTCTAGTAACAACAGCCATCTTGTTCGTCACAATCCCTAGTGATCTTGCTTTGAAGAATCCTCATCCAGTCATTTAGGATGCCTGCTTTCCACTTGGTAATAAGAACATCCCTGGCAATAAGTTGCTACCCAAATCTTGAAGAAATGACAAAAATTACTTTGAGTTAAGGCTACCATAGCCAAGGTCACCCAAAGCTCCTGACATGCATCCTTGCGGTGGGGGTAAACCAATAAAAAGCATGAATAAAACTCTCATACATTACAATTTTAAAATCATATAGCATCATAGCATTTTGGTTTTATATGCATCATGACTCTAAAAAATCACACACAACATTTACACCTAAGGCTCGGGCAAGGCCATACAGTGCATCTTACTTATAACCCAACTAAGGTTGTATAACACCCATAAAATATTTTACAGGCATTTCAGTTTCTTTAAACCTAACACTTGAAGCCCGCCTAGGGATATATAATGTACTCTCACTTGTGTCTTGGGAAAGGCTACACCTATACAGCTTTTATCTCACACATTTTCTGTCATTTGTGGCTTGGGAAAGGCTATGGCACCCTCACAAAAAGATTTTATTTGCACTTTGGTTTCTTTGAAACCTGGCACTTGAGGCTTGTTAGGCCTACACAGTGTACCCTTACTTTTGAAAAATGCACAACACACAAGCACACTTTCATAGCCTTATTTAGGCTCAACTTTTGAAAATACACATTATGCAAAATCGCTTTTTAGCTTCAATTTAACTTGCTCAATGCATATGAAGTAGGGGGTAACTGTTAATACTCAAATGTTTACGGTCCCTAAAAGATCCTATGATGAAGGTTTCCTGTCAACCAGAAAGGGAGAAATTTCTTTAGAAGTCTTCCTGGGCGTGCTCAGACAAGATGAATAACTAAAAATGCCCGAAACACACTTAAACCTTACCACACCTAAAATAGTCACACCGGTAAGAAGGAGCGCATTTTGTAAACCTTAGGCGCATGCTCACACACGCGCCCTTACCTCGTGCTCGCGCACCTAGCTCACACTAGTGTGCCCTTTCCTCTCGCCGCCCCAAATCCGATTTTTTGGCCTATAAGTAGTGGCCCCCAAACCCCCCCCCCCCCCCCCCCCCGACACACACACACACACCACCACCACCACACAACAACTCATTTAAGAGAAGAGGACAAAAAATATGCCAAAACTCTACGAAATTGAAGACTCAAGACTCCCATTCTACATAGTTTTAGCCAATCTCTACAATTTTTTAGGATTTAGATCCAAAATCCAAACCCAACCATATCTAAGTCAAAGCACACTACAAGGGTAAATCCCGGTCCCTTTGAGGATCTCCCAATCATTTTTAATTAAAATTATACATTCATAGCATTTTCCTTCTTCTTCTACTGCTTTCTTTCATTTCTTTTATCATTTTTGCATTTTATTTTATTTTATATTAATTATTTATTATCTTGTGATAAATTTGTGATTTTGTGGTGATTTGAAGTTTGAGAACAAGAAATGTAGACTGAGAGAGAAGTTCGGCTGATTCCGGGAGTGTTTGCATTCATCTTTGCATTTTTCATCAGTTTTGCATTATTTTTCCATTTATAAAAAAATAGGTATTTTGGTGTAAAGTTAGCACTTTATTATTTTTTTTGCATCATTTTAATTTGTTATTTTTTCTGCTGTATTTTTATTAATATCTTTGCATTTTTCTTATTCTTATTGCATTTTTATTATTTTCTATGGTATTTATGCTATTTGTAATAATTTTGGCATTTTTATCATAAAGGTTATATTTTTATAGTAAAAAAATGTCACATTTATCACTTTAATATTTTAATTTCTGCAATTTTTATTTATTTCTGTATTTTCATTATTTTTGTAGTATTTTTGCAATTTTTATTGCATTTATACCTTGTATAGTAAATTTGGTCATTTTATCATAAAGTTCACATTTTTATAGTAAAAATGTCATCTTTAGTATTTTCATCACTTTATTTCTGCCATATTTATCTATTTATTTTATTGCCTTTTCCTCATTTTTGTTATATTTATGTTTTTTATGGTAAATTTGGTATTTTTATCATAAAGTTTACATTTTTATGGTAAAAATATAACCTTCATCATTTTAAATTATTTATTTATGTATTTTTATTTATTTTTATTAATATTTCAACTTTTTATTAGTTTTGTAGTTTTTTTCCTATTTTTTTTATTTTTAGGCTATTTATGGTAAATTTAGTATTTTTTATCATAAAGTTCA
>CATIWM010504898.1:0-13190 GCA_949671775.1 Mallotus repandus
AACTTATTTTATTGTTTAATTTTCATAATAACTATATCATTTAATAAAATAACATCCAAAAGATTAAAAAAATATTTTTAAATTATTTCTCATATTAACAATGAAAATAAAATTAATTAAAAATGTTTTAATTATTTTTAATATATTTTTTTAATTAAAATATTATAAATGAATACATATGTTTATATTTTGATGAATTTAATTAGTTTTATTAATATCATAGTTTGTGATAAATTTGAAATAATTGTTAAATTCAATTGGATATAAATTAGACTAAAAATTTCTGTAAACACTTTTTTTAAATTCAGCTATTTTACAAAAAATATTTTTAAAGAATTTTTAATGCATTTATTCATTTAAAAAAATAAATTTTTAGAAATTTAAATTTATTTTCATTTTTAATGGTTGAAAATAAATTATTTGAGAAGGTTAAAAATTTCATTATTTTAAAATTTAATTAAAATTATTAATTTTAATTCTATGTAAGAAAAGTAGTACAATTATCATTTTTATATATTTTCATAAAATTTAACAAAAAAAGTTAAAATTAAATAAATTAATATTTATCATTTAATTATTAATTGAACTTAAAAAACTACAATAAATTAATTTTTGTGTAAATAAAAGTATTAATATTAAAAATATTAAAGAAATAAAGTGTCATAGTTCAAAAAAAAAATTACTTAAATTATAATAAATTATAAATTTAATGGATTGTAATATTTAATTATTATATAAAGAAAATATAGCTTTTATTATTTTTAAATTTTTGATTAACAAATAACTAATAATTTTTTATTTTATGATTGATTATGGCCATAATAATTTTTTTATATGAAATCAGCTTTAGAGTTGAGAAAAATTAATTATAAAAAATATTGAAGTAATATTATATAATTATTTAAATAAAAAATTTATAAAAAGTAATGAATTATAACTATATTAAGTTAATATTAAATTGTTATATAAATAAATAACACTGATATTATTTTTAAATTTTTATTTAATAATAATAATAAGTGTAATTATTTATTTACTATATATCACGAGTAAATTAAATTTTTTGTTTATGTGTGAAACATCTGATTGTTTAGTAGTGTATATACATATATTTCAAAATATTACTAATTTCAGAGCATTGTAAAAACTAAATTAGTCCATAGATAATAAAAATATGTATTTTATTGGTTTAAATAGAATATACCACAACTTTTTTTTGATAAAAGTATAAAAAAATAATTTCATTTGATTATGATAAAAATAAAATAAAAATAAACTTAATTTTAAAAGATATTGTATTTGAGTTAGTTTTCATATTAAATAATTAAAAGCTATAATTTTTTCAATAATAATATTTTAGATTTATTTTCTCATTAAACTAATTCATTCATTTATAACGTTCACAAAAAAAAAAAAAAAAAAATTCATTCATTTATTAAACCCTTACTTGTAATAAAATCTAAAAAACAAAATTGGAATTCCGTTGTTGTGTAAAGTCAACTTTGAGGTAAATAAAAAGACGGTGGAGCAAATTGCACAAAAGACACCACAGTGAAGGCTGTGGTTGACAATAAAATTAACCTAGGGAATGAATCTGAAATAATACAATCTGTATGATGTTTCGACTTTGCGTCGTTGATATGGATTTGATTTAAAGCAAATAAGATATATATATATTGGCAGAGCACGCAACGAAGCTCTGAAGCTGAGAGAGAGAGAGATATTGACTGAAACGACGCCGTTTTCTACTGTTTTCTTCTCTACTCCAATTCAACTACACTGGTACGATCCTCTCTATCTATGGATGATGATCATCATCAGTACTCTGTGCTGTAACAGTCGATGTTTCCAAATTTTTTAGGTTTTTTTTTTGGTGATCGATGAGCTGATTTTGTATTTATTTACACATTTAATTGTTGTTAATAAATTTATTTTTTTTAAAGAAAATTTTAAGGTTTTGTTTGAACGGATTCTCTGTGCTTAAGCTTTGCTTTGTTTGGGAGGTTAATTTCCTTAATTTTCTATATTAAGTAAGTAGTGGTAGTTGATTTTTTTTTTTTATATATTTTCAACTAGTAGAAATTATTTTGTGTAATTTTCTAGGCAACCAAACACGGGGTTAGGTCTTTTTTTTTTGTTTTAATTTCTTTTTAGTCTCAGTATTTATTGACAATTTTTGGTGAGTTCGTTGTTGTTTCCGTCAAGTGAAGGGTGTTTAGTCTTTTTGGATTTGTATTTTGTGTTCTTGATAAAACCGAATGGGAATTATGGTTTTGGGTTTTAAAGTTCAATGATGATTCAGGTAGTTCTCTGTGTAAGTAAGTATGTGCCCTTCTTTTTTGTACGAGTGTGTTTGTTAAGTCTTTGAAATGGGTTCATCAATCTTGATGCTGATACTGAGTTCTTTTGTTCCTTTTGTTTTTTTTTTGCCTTCTCAGTTGTTGGGCAGAATTTAGATTGCTAAACTATTCCCCGTTTGACTACTCGCGGTGTCCAGTAATTTGGGTTGCTCAGTAGTAAATACAACTTGGTAAAAGTTGCTGAACAAGAACAAGAGCGACATCTGTTCAGTATTTTTGAGAAGTTTATATGTATGCACCTAGGTGGTAGTCTCCATTTTCAGATTCTATGCTTTCCTCATTTCTAGTTGTGTCAGTGGACTTAGATGGATGTTTCCTCAACAGAGCGTCATTCTGAAAGCCAAACTGATACCGACCCATTATTGATGGAGCATCCTGATAGTCTCAACAGTAGTGAGCATGTTATTGACATGCCACGGAGCAGCGATACCTCGCCATCAACATCTCATGATAGAACTGCCAGTGGTTTGGAAGCCTCTTCAAACGAAGACAGACCTACAACAAGTGCAAGAACACCACCCCTTTCTCATCCTTCAGCTGTTGGCTCTAGTGGATCAAACACTCGCAACTCATCATTTATAAGGAGAAGTGAAACTCGTCGACGCAGGAGTCCATTGAACTCTGGTTTATGGATTTCTGTTGAATTGATCCTTACAGTTAGCCAAATTGTTGCTTCCATTGTTGTTCTGTCTTTGTCAAGGCATGAGCATCCCCGGGCACCATTGTTCGCATGGATTGTTGGCTATGCATCTGGATGTGTTGCAACCCTTCCTCTTCTTTATTGGCGATACCGTCATCGTAACCAAGTTACAGAGCAGGAGTCAGCTCAACCCCGTCAGGGTTCACATTTTAGTGTTCCTGGAGAATCCATTTCTATTTCAATCTCCAGGAACTCAGAAGCAGCAGATCGCCGTTCCTCCGCTACTTCACCTAGAGGTGTTCAAAATGCTGCAATGAATGCCAGGTATGAATTTTGCCATTATTGCTCTTTGTAGGTATTTGAATTAGGTCTTGAAGTTGTATTATCTTTGTTGGGGGAAACAAAATTTTCCTGTGTAGTAATTACTTTTATGACAACTTTATTAATTTGGAATGATAAATCTATATGTTCTACTGATTACCAAAGCTCTATGCGGACTTGGTGTACAGTCAAAACGTCACAGCACATAGTTTGAGGATGCACATGTATGCACACGTACAAATGCATATGGCAATGTTTAGCGACTCGAAAGGGTGACTCCCTTTTCTTTTTTGGAGGGACATATTTTCTCTGGAGGTGTTTATCAGATTATAAAGTTAGAAAAAAAGGAGCCAAGGTTTTTAACTGATTTGAAAAACTTAGGGGTTAGCCGGAATTGTTTTCAGGTTTTACTCATTTAAAAGAAAATTGGTTGGACTGATGTGGTGTCTTGAACAGGAATTGTGAAACTTGGCACTCTTTGAGTTTGTGGTATAGATTGAGACGCATAATGGCACTGAAATTTGACTTGGGAAATCGTCATGTAGATTTAGAATCTGAAGTGGAATGGTAGCCTTTTCTGCTTTGATGTTTGATAAGTATCTTTTTTTTTTAACTGCCCAACTTGTTGGAATTGTAGTTTTTGGATGACATGTACTGGTTGATTGTGCACTGTGCTTTGTTATATTCTTTACCATATTATTTTTTAAGTGATTATATCCACCAAATGAAAGATGTATGGTTTGAATTATTTTGAAAAATATTCAGTTTGATAAATACCTGGTTCTTTATTAAAGAGAAGATTGTTGATCAGAAAAACTGTATTGCTTGCAGACTCAAGACTCTGGTAGAATACTTCAAAATGGCTTTGGATTGCTTTTTTGCAGTTTGGTTTGTGGTTGGCAATGTGTGGATATTTGGAGGTCATTCATCTGCTAATGAGGCTCCAAACATGTACTGGTTAGTCGCATTTTCACCTTTTTCTCCTTTCCTGTTACTGTCATATAAGAGGGCTCATCCTATATTCGTTTCTGCTTTGTTTGCAGGTTATGTCTAGTGTTTTTAATTTTTAGCTGCATTGGATATGCAATGCCCTTCATTCTATGTGCAACGATCTGCTGTTGCTTGCCTTGTATAATCTCTCTTCTTGGGTTCAGAGAGGATCTGGGGCACACCAGAGGAGCCACATCTGAATCAATTGATGCCTTGCCCACATACAAGTTTAAGTTAAACAAAAACAGAAATGGTGATGATAGAGATAGCAACCCAGGTGCTGGTGATGGTGGGACTGTGGCTGCAGGAACAGAGCATGAACGTATGATCTCAGGAGAAGATGCGGTAAAATTTTCCTCAATTTATGGGTCTTGGCCTTCACTTTTTTTTTTGGTCTGTGTTTGGATCACACATGGTCTTGGGTACTGTTTCTGTTGACACTGATGTTTGATTCTTACAGGTTTGCTGCATTTGTTTGGCGAGATATGCAAACAATGATGAATTGAGAGAACTACCGTGCTCTCATTTTTTTCACAAGGAGTGTGTAGATAAGTGGCTGAAGATCAATGCTTCCTGTCCTCTTTGCAAGACTGAGGTCAGTGAAAGCATAATGGGTTCAATGTCTTCTGGCCAGCGGAGGGTTGAGGGTAGGGTGGGCAATGGCTTGGCAAGCAACGTGTTCTGATTTCATTGTAGCTAATAGTGATGTTATATATACGTAGTTCACAATTTGATGTTTTGTAAAGTGCCATTGTATTTTTTTCCTCTACATTATCACATGGACTGATAAAATTCTGTTAAGACTGCAATGCCTTATTTTTTAGTTCGCCCTTTTACTCGCCAAAATCCTACAGTAGGAGTGCTGTTTACTTTAGTTAGCTTGTTTCCTATCTGATTGTTTTTCGATTCTGAATGAACGGTAGGTCCATGAGAGCTCAATTGGTTACTCTTCTGTCAAAGAGAATACCTATCATGAGGTTAGACGGCGTGATGAGTGGCCGGATGTTTGCTGCCTTGTAAATCACTGCTTACAATAGGCCAAGGATGGCAAGGGATGCTGTCAATAAGGAAGTAAGAAGGATTATTATTGATGACTTGTAATTTTTTATTAAAGAACTGAATTACTCAGATTATTATTGATGACTTGCAATTTTTTATTAAAGAACTGAATTACTCGTTCAGAACAAACTTTTATACAGTTCTACTTAGCATGCAACAGTGACATATTCGAAATTACATGAACAAATACAGGAGTACACTGCCCCATCATTGCAGGCTGCATTGCATCAACATTAACATTTGGGTGTATTGCACACAAGAATCATCCAACAATTAAGTATAAGAGGGACGAAATGACAATACTATACGTTGAACATAAACAAATCCTGAATCCCTCTTCTCTCCAAAAGAAAAATTGAAAATTAATTATGTATATTGGATGAATACACCTGAAAAAGAAAAGAGTCCAATAATTGGAGTCTACTTGTTGGATTGCTAAATCGTTGATAGTGAGCAATTAGCAGTGCCCTGTTCTTTTGATTGCCTATAAATACAGGTATGTGAATTTGTATAACTGCCTTGGTTTCCAAGTCTGGCTCAATCCAGTGGCTAATATATATATATGTATATGACAGCTCTATCAAGTTTCAACCCCCCAAGGCACGCTTGAGTCCTGCTCGTTGCTCCAGTGTCAATCTTGTTGGGAACTTCACTTCAAATTTGATCCTTAGATTGCCTCTATTGCCAGGCTCCTTGGCTATTGGCATACCTTCCATGGCAACCACGAGCTCATAACCAGGGCTAACTATATCATGTATTGGAATTGATAGGTTGCGGCCATCAAGTGTGGTGATATTTACTGTAGTCCCTCCTAATGCTTCTGCTAGTGACACTCTTTGATTTATAATGAGGTCGTTGCCGTCTCTCTTGTAAGTATCGTGGGGCTTCTCATCAATGATGAACACGAGGTCTGCTGGAAGCTGATTCAGTTGTTCATTTCCTTTATCTGGGAAAGTAATTTTAGTGCCCTTCTTCCATCCTGGTTTTACATCAATGGTTAAGATCTCTGTCTCTTGCACATGCCGCCTGTTTATTTGGTTTCAGATTAGTCATTATAAGATATTAAAACTTCAGGTTCCAGAACAAGAACATGCAAAAATGCCAACCAATGTATCGTTATTCGGCAGATCATGTGCTGGTTTTCAGATCATAGGCAAATGGGAAAATAGAATATGGTTCTTTCCAATTTTGCATAAACACAGGTTTCTAGTAGCTCATAGCTGATATTTTTTGTCTCTAATGCAGTATGGTGGCCGATGAGCAGAATGTAACATGTGCAAAGGAAACCTTGTGAGAGCAGAAAGCAAGTGCTATGAACCCATAAGGCGAATTGCATGGGGAAATGCATCTAGACAAATATGCTATGGTCATAATGGATGAGGCAAATCATGGTAGAACTTTGAACCATGTAGAACTGATTAACTATCATGTAAAACAATTGGCAAAACTGCAAAACCATTAAATTCAAGGTTTCGGAAAGGCTTCTCGCTGAGATACTGGAATTTGGGATCATTCATGTCATCCATAAGAGTATCTACATCCATCTATCAGATCAAATATAAAAGCATATGGAAACTATACATATAAAAGAAAAGAAAGAAGCGCAAGGAGAGGCAAGATAACAAGAACAAGCACAGTTAAAGAAGTCCACAAACATACCCGTGGGCATCAACTACAGTTCTTGAAATCTTCATTTTCCTGGTTGATCCAGAATATAATTCCTCAAGGCTGCAGGGCAATTTACTCTCTACCGGTGCAGGTTTTCTTGGCACAGTTCCTTCGCTGTAAGTTCGGAAAAGATTTTCACTGCCACCAAATCCCCCAAACATCCCCCCATCTGACTGAAATCTCGTGGACCTGCCATGTCCTGATGATCCAAAGCCAAAAGGACTGCTCCCAAAGAATTCTGCAAATATATCTTCTGCATTCCTAGGATTGAAACCACTTGACCCACCACCATTGCCATTACCAAATGGGACTCCACCACTGCCAGGAGGTGGCATGTCTTTCAATCCTTCTTCACCATACTGATCATAAATTGCTCTCTTTTGTGGGTCACTCAGAACCTAAATTCAAGAAAAGAAAAACGCACTTTAAGACACCATTTTGGAGATTTGCATCAAGCAACAGCCAATGCCATTAATCTCCAATGTCTGTCAATTATGAAATGCAGAAAAACAAAATTTATTTTCTTTGCATATTGAATTTCTCAATCAATTTGCATGATCAAATACAAGAGAGAAAAAAGAGGAGAAAACTAAAATAAGAGAGAATAAAAACATGCCTCATAAGCCTCAGAGATCTGCTTAAATTTAGCTTCAGCCTCTTTCTTATTATTGGGATTCTTGTCAGGATGCCATTTCATTGCCAATCTTCTATATGACTTCTTTAGATCATCATCTGTAGCATTTCTGTTCACCTTCAATATGTTATAGTAATCCACCCCCATCCTTTCTTTTCCCTCTTTATTTCAAGAACCCAACAATCTATCTACCTATTCCCCTTATCAGATCCAAATACCATAGATTTTCATCAAGACCCAGGTCATAAAAACTCTTCTAAATCATCAAAATCAAATCTCTGACTCTCTTTCTCCCACTCCAAGACAATGATAAACAAAAATGATAAAGAAAAAAGAGATCTTATTGTCAGCTATATGAACACTTCTAAAAAATGAGCTAAAAAATCTATCAATACTGACAAAAGGAAGAAAAGAAATACAAAGGGATTGATTACAAGGAATTCAGATGAAAAAACATTGATGTGGTTTAAATGGTTCCTTCTTATTCAGAGTTTGTTTTGAAGGGGGGGGAAAGGTTTCTTGGTGGAACTGAATCCAAGTTGTCATGTTAAAACAGAAAAGCTCTTTGTTTTGACAATTATTATTTTTGATTTCCTTCCATTTACTTTTCTGGTTTGAGACAATGTTTTGTCTGATGTGGGATTTGATAACCGAAATTAAAGGAAGATTTGTACTATGTTTGGTCTTAAAAGAATCAGTCAGTTTCATTTTCTGTTGTTTGTTTTCACCGCTATTTAACGTTAGAACATAAGTGCATGTCTATATATTTTTTTTCTTGGGGGGAGGGGAAGATATTGTACAAATGATGTTTCATTTTTTTTAGTTTTTTCTATTTAAATATTTGAATTTTAAATTTATATATTATAATAATTTTGATTAATTTATGGTAATCCAAGTGCTGCTTGTGCATTTGTTGAATTATTTTTGCATTATTATTTCGCCACATCAAATGTAATGTATAAAAGTGGAATTTACATATGCTGGTCGAGACTTGCATATGTGGTGGCAAAATACCTATGCAAAATTAAGACCGGTATATGCTTAGTCAGCACTTAAACCATCATAAATTAATATAAACATTGATATACTGTATAATTTTAAAAGTTCAAACAACTAATCATACAAATTTTTTTTATGAAGAAAATCTTTATCACTACTCAACTTTCAACAAATATTTTTTAATTTAAAGTTAATTATGTATGTAAAGGAGTGTATTTTATCTTTTTTTTATCGTGTATCACTTATTAGTATCCCATACCTCCTACAAGGTCACGACTGTTAATTTATTAGTTATTAGTGAGGAGGGGATATTTGATTGGTGTGTACGTTTTATCCAATTAAAAAAATATATATGTATATGCATGTGATATGTAATGTAATTACCAAAACTTCTGAGCCTTTATATAAATGCTGATCTTGGAGCAATTCCATTGAATTTATTTGTTCCAATAAGGCGGCACCTTAAGAAAAAATAAAAGTATTATATTGTAGCCAGCTGAATTTCACCATTTGTCAACAAGTTGGGGCAATAATGTGCCAAATTTTATAGCATTTCTATACCAACTTATTATGCCCTTGGACATATTGCTGCTCAAAAAAAGTTGTGCTTCAAAGGATGTCTTTTATGACATGCCACGCATATCCATCATCCAGAACAGGAAACCAATCATGGAGAACTCAAATCAAGATCATGAACTTGCAGAAAATAAATCTTGTGGGAAAATAAAACCTACTTCTTGGCCTCAGCCAAACATAAAAATAGGACATCTATAACATTTTATACAGACAACAATGGATACTATATTACCAACTATGCTCTCAGCATACGCTGGTATCACCTCATAATCTACATTTCCTTGTGTTCAAACATCAGCAGTGACACGGTTGTTGGTCCAGAGTATGAGGTTCAATACAGAATTGTGAGGCTAGCGAAAAACATTAGACAATGCTGACTGTCAATATAAGGTTATCCTGGTGGAGTAGCTGTAGAATTTGATCTCTTTAGGGGCCTGTGGGGGGTGCACAAGGAGTGATGTTCCAGCTTGCGGGAGTTCACCTGCAGCTGGTCCTTGCACCAAAAGTTATGTGATAAAATCTGAATCCACAAAGATTCAAGATAATCTGCAGACTTCTAAGCTGCCTGTAATTGTGAATCAATGAGAAATGTGTTCAACGAGACTCTGTTTGCCTGCAGAGAAGCATGCGGTTGGATTGCTTATTACTAAACACATTCTCATGTCAACATAAGAAATGTCTCAATTTCTAGCAGAGCATGTTTTCTTAGAATTATGTTTTCACTGATAAAATTGCTAAATTACTAGGAAAATCCATTACATCAATAAAATTGTGTCTACTCAGCCACACGAACCATACTCATTTACACTTCATCTTCAGCTCTTGAAATTCTATGGAAAATATGATTGATGACAGTAATCTAGATTCAAGATACAATATCATCCAACATACCAAACAGAAGATACATTACAGCATCGTTTAACAATCAGATTGATTGCTACCTGAACATGTGGGTATATCTGCAGTATTTCCCTAATAATTTAAAAATATTGGTGAACAGGCCAACAGTCTTTCTAGCCTGCCAAGAGGAGCAAAATCAATTAAGAAGACTAGCAACCTTTCTCCTCTCTGTGAATGACACTGTAATTCAATACTTAGGGCAGATTAAACGCACACACATGAATAAAACTATTCTCAATTGGAACAACTTAAAACACCTAAGTATTTCTTTAATTGCCTACTGTGAATTGGAAAAACAGCTGGAAAAAAGAGGTGCAGCATTTTGGCAGCAAAAAGAAAATATATAGAGTACATCATGGAAAACTAACCATGACAGCTGAATTTTTGGTTGAGAACATGGCTCTGAATAGTTGCGTGTGAGCTAACATCTTGTGGCAATATCTCAAAGTTCTCTTCGTGCAAGTTTACTAACCTCCAAGCCAATGTGAAAGTAGACCTTATGGCTATAACTTTGGCATCTGGAAAGAACCACAAAGGGAGGCTAGGGGGGATTCAATGCCAGAATACTCGTATCATCATCTCATAACATACTCCAAAACAAGAATCAATTAGCTTGCTATTGTTCCAGCATGTTTAGCTTGTTTAGAAATCCGAAGAGCAGTTCCTATTAGCCCATTCTTGCAAAGTTTGTTCAGTACCATGTTAAAAGTAATTTTAGTTGGCCCCGGTACCACCACGCATCATGAATTCTATTAGCTTTAAACCTTCTGAGAATTTCTTAATTCTGCACAGATATCGGATCAAACAAGTGGAAGTGACAACATCATGCATAATACCTTCATATGCCATTCGATGCAAAGTCTTCTGTATCACCACAGAGTCCCCTTGTTTGCATGCCATAAATAAAATTGTATTAAAGGAAACCACATCAGGCCCATTTCCTTCCCACTTAAAATAGTCTAGGAGCTTAAACGCTTCATCAGCACCCTTTTCCCTACAAAAACCATCCAAAATTATGTTATATGACACATTATTTGGTGTCACACCTTCTTCTATCATACCATTCAACACAGTTAAGGCTTCTTTGGATCGGTTTTGAAGGCACAAACAATGAAGATATATATTAAAAACAGCAATATCTACACCACTGCCTCCAGTAAGTGCATCAAGTAACAATTCGTGGGCTAAACCAATTTTGCTAATCTTTAACAGGCTTCCAGCCAAAGAAGCATAGGTGTATGAATCAGGAGAAAACCCCCTTTGATCCATGATCTGAATGAGCTCAAGAATATGAATCACTCTACCTTGATGACAAAGTTCACGGAGAATTACATTGTACGTGAGCAAGTCAGGATAGCATTCTTCTTTCTCCATCTCACCCAAAATTCTCATTGCCTCATCAATCCTCTGATTATCACAAAGGAACTTAATAACTACTGTGTATGTTATAACATTGGCCTTACAGCTAATATCTTTCATACTACGTAAACACTGTAAAGCATCTTCCAATAAACCTTCTCTACAAAATCCATAAATCAGTGCAGTAAATGAACACACATTGTACACAATACCCCTCTTCTTCATCAAACAAAACAATTGCAAAGCAGTACAAGTGTCATTAAACTTGCACAATGCCCATAGAATAGAATTGAAAGTATGTACACCAAAAAAAATACCCTTATTAAAAAGAATGGAAAATGCAAAGTTTGCTTCACGAACCATCCCAGCTTTACATAACAAACAAATCATCAAATTGAAAGTGGGTTCAGTAGGAACATATCCAAACATCAACATAACCTCAAAAACACATATTGAATCCACTAAACACCTCAACTCAAGCGATTTTTTCAACAATTTCGACAAAATTGAAAACGATGGCACGAACTGACTTCCACACATCTCATCAAGGATAAAAATCGCATCTTTAATGTACCCAAAAGATAAAAGACCATTCAAAAGGGTATTAAAAGTGAGAGCATTTGGGGCAGGTCCAAATCTCTTCATACCAAGATAAAACTCGAACAACACATTAATCGAAACATTACTGCACTTAAAATAAAAGTACAATAAAGAATTAAAATCATACACAGTGGGCTTTCCAGGTATGCTGTTTCTAATGAAATTTAAAGTGTACAGGGCTTCTGTAAAGTCACCAGAAGATGCATAAGCTTGCACCCTGTGCTGTAATTCAGTGTAATTGCAACGGTGGGTGGTGTCGTTCCTGACCTCTTCTAGGGTTTGTTCTGTTTTGAGAGCAAGAGAGGAGGTGAATTTAACAGGGAAATGAAATGCCGTGCAAATTTTGATGGAGTGAGTAATGGCTGGAATTGAACAAAAACGCATTGGAGGGTACGGAAGAAACTAGATAATTGAACAGAGAACCCAAATAAAACGCATTTGGAAGAGGAAAAATGGAACTATTATGAAATTAAAAGAGGTAAATCGTTGAATTGGAGTGGAGAAGGAGAAGAAGAACATCTGTAAAACCCTAGCAAGAACAGCCATTGGTGAGATGTTAACGCTTCAGGGTTTAACGTTTTGGAGGCTTTGATGTGTTTTGTTCTGTTCACCGCTACGGCGTCGGATAGACCGACAAGCCCTGTAACAGCCCTTGAGCCTAACCCAAGTCACATACAGTTTGTTTACCCTTTTTTATAGCTGGTGGCTAATCAAAGTCTTTGGTGAAACTATTTTTAGCTATTGTTTAATAACTATTGTAGATATTAATTAAGTTATTTAAAATTTATAAATTATATATTTATTATTATTTAATTATTTATATATTTAATTATATTTAACTATATATATTAATTTTAAAAAATATTTTATATTTATAATTTTAAATATTAAAAATTATGTAATTAAATATAATAAATAATAGAATATAACATATTTATATTAACTTATATATATATAGGTCAGCAATATTTTTAAATTTTTATTTTAATTTTAGCCTATTTATATAAAGATCCCTTATTTTTTTAACAATTGTTTTAAAGATGTACAAATTTATAATACACATTTTTACATATATATATATATG
>CATIWM010505012.1:0-11914 GCA_949671775.1 Mallotus repandus
TTATGAGTGTTTGGTTGCAAAGCATTCGTTCATATCCCTAAGGATGAAAGGTCCAAACTTGATGCCAAGGTAAGACAGTGTATTTTATTGGCTATGGTCAAGATCAATTTGGCTATAGATTTTATGATCCTATTAAAAAAAGACTTGTCAGGAGCCGTGATGCTGTATTTATTGAGCATGAGACCCTTAAAGATATTGACAAGATGGAGAAGGATATTTCTGATTTTAATGGTGACTCATCAGATTTGGAATTAATTCCTCCAACACCGGTGCGAAGAGAAGTTGGAGATGAAGACCGGGTTGATCTACCTGATGAAGATAATGCTCCCTTAGAAGTTAGTTCTGAAGACAAGAATGATGATGTTGATAATGATGATTTCCAACACCAACACCCGTGGCTTCTCTGATTCCACAAAGAAGAGGAACACTACCTCTTTTAAGGAGAAGTGAAAGAACAAAATGGCCATCTTCTAGATATCAACATAACCAATATGTGACTATTACTGAAGGGGGAGAACATGAGAGTTATGAAGAAGCTATGGATGATGAATCCAAATAGAAATGGATTGAAGCCATGCAAGAAAAGATGAAGTCTTTGCATGAGAACAAAACTTTTAAACTAGTGAAGCTGCCAAAAGGCAAAAGAGCCTTGAAAAATAAATGGGTGTTCAGGATCAAGCATGAAGAACACAGTTCCAGTCCACAGTACAAAGCTAGACTGGTTGTCAAAGGATTCAGCCAAAGAAAATGAGTTAACTTTGACGAGATTTTCTTACCAGTTGTGAAAATGACATCCATCCATACTGTGTTGGGATTAGCAGCAAGCCTCGATTGGTGGTTGAGCAAATGGATGTTAAAACTGCCTTTCTACATGGTGATTTGGAAGAAAAGATATACATGGAGCAATAAGAGGGTTTCAAAGAAAGAGGAAAAGAGAATTATGTCTGCAAATTAAAGAAAAGCCTCTACGGCTTAAAACAGGCACCGAGACAATAATACAAGAAGGTTGAGTCTGTTATAGGGGAGTAAGGCTACAAGAAGACTACTTTAAACCATTGTGTTTTTGTACAAAAATTCTTAGATGATGATTTCATTATTCTTTTGCTTTATGTGGATGACATGCTGATCGTTGGCCAGAATATTTCCAAAATTGACAACTTGAAAAAATAGTTGAGTAAGTCTTTTGCCATACAAGACTTAGGGCCAGCTAAGTAGATTTTTGGCATGAGTATTATCAGAAGCAAGTGCACCAAGAAATTGCGGTTGTCACAAGAGAAGTACTTTAGAGATTCCATATGGACAAAGTTAAAGCAATTAATTGTCCTCTTGCTAATCATTTTAAGTTGAGTATCATGCAAAGCCCTTCTACAGATAAGGAGAAGGAAGAGATGGAAAAGATTCCATATGCTTCAGTAGTTGGAAGTTTGATGTATACCATGGTGTGCACACAGCCAGATATCGCTCACGCAGTTGGAGTTGTGAGTAGATTCCTTTCAAATCTAGGAAAGGAACATTAGGCTGCAGTGAAATAGATTTTCAAGTATCTTCGAGGTACTTCCAAAATATGTCTATGTTTTGGAGATATAAGACCTGTGTTAATTGAATACACAGATGCAGGTATGGCTGGTGATGTGGACTCAAGAAAGTCTACTTCAGGTTATCTGATTACCTTTGCAGGGAGAGCTGTGTCATGGCAGTCAAAGTTACAAAAGTGTGTTGCACTATCCACTACTGAAGCAGAGTTTACTGCAGCAACTGAAGCTTGTAAAGAATTGCTATGGATGAAGAAGTTCGTAAATGAACTTGGCTTTCATCAAAATAGATACGAGCTATTTTGTGATAGTCAGAGTGCTATCCACCTTGGTAAGAATTCCTCCTTTCATTCAAGGTCAAAACATATTGATGTAAGATATCACTGGATACAGGATGTATTGGAGAAGAAGCTATTGCAACTTGAAAAGATCCATACAGAAGAAAATTGATCAGACATGTTAACGAAGACTCTACCAAAGGACAAGTTCGAATTCTATCGAATAGCCGTCGGAATGGTGATGGCCTCCACCTAGTCGGGAGGGGAAGAATTGTTGTGGTCCCTCCTAATGGTGGCCACAAAATTTGAAAATAAAAAAATAAAAAATAAAAAAAGGTGACAAATTGTAATGGTTGTAGGTGGATGTTTTCAGTGCATGTGTTTTTGTTGGCCAATTTAGTGTTGGAAAGTTGGTAAAATAATTAAAGCATATGAATTTTTTATTGATTTGCAAGGAGAGCCATGGCTATAAATAGTCATTGGCATAAGTCATTCATACACATAAGCAAGCAACAAGCATTGCAATAGAGAGCGAGAGCAAAACCTCAAGTTTGAGGTGTGTACTTGTGAGGGTAGCCGAAGCAATTTTGCTTTGATGTATGAGAGTGAAATTATTTTAGAAAAATATTTGGAAATTTTTCTAAAAGAAGAGTGACAAAATAGTGAGTTTGGAAAACACATGTGTATTACTATTTTGAATTTATCTCAATTTGTTGTATTGTCTCTCACTTTATACCCATTAATTTAATTAATAAAAAAAATATTTTTTAAAATTTATCCTATGAGCGTAGCCCAAATTAAAAAATGAACTACATTAAATTATCAATAACATCATTTTACTCTGCTAATTTATTTTTAATTTATCTGTTATGCCCAACACAGTAAATTTGTGAAACTTACATGGCCCCGACTCTTCCCAAGGAACTCATTTAACTGATATTGGATTTTGTGCGTACATAAACGGCGATGCCCTGTAAGCCCATTTTCACCATTAACTGACCAAGTAAAGGAAGAAGCGCCCCGTTAAGTTTTTATAACAGAAAATAGGTTACCTATGAACAAACTTATTCATTATTTTTCTTCTGGGGATCAACTTATTCCTTTGAAATACCTGAATGACAGGATGAAGCCACCTGATGTCGACATTACAAGTACTACAATCGATCCAACGCTTAAGGCAGTTACCATGCCTCTTGTAGCTGCGGCAATAAACTGATATAGTGCAAATCCCATCTGCTTAACATATATAAGCAGAAGAAACTGCTTAAAGAACTTGCAGAGAGTTTATAATCAAGATGTTTAATTATATCAGCAGGATCTGAACAATTTCCTTTTTGAGTATATCAGCAGGATCTGAACAATTTCCTTTTTGAGTTTACTAAGTTGAAATATACCTTCCAGCATTTAATAAGTAGTGAACCTCCAAACAGAAACTTCCAGAGCTGTCACAGAAATCTTAAGGATCCACTGGGGAAGTGAAACTGCCCATGAGGGATTAAATAGCAGTCTCTTTGCTTGTAAAACACCGGAAGTCATAGAATGGTCAACAAGGCCATCTCCACCATATCACTAAACAGGGCCCTGACCAAACAGTAGAACAAAGCGCCCCAATAGATTTGTCCCTCTATGAGTGAATCTCGGTGCACGTTGGCCCGAAAAAAGATCGTCATTGCAAAAGTTGCTGTAACTACCACTTAATGCAAAATGGCAGGCATAAAAAGGAAAAAAAACAAAATGCATTTGCATAAGCAAATTAATTAGACCAAGAAACAAAATGTTTAACATAAATTCTTTTGTTACTCACTTGGGCGAGCTTGAAAATGTACACTAACTTGTTCCTTTTCACAAGCAAGAACTCTCTGGAGAAGGAAGCTTTAAATAATTCCATCTTTCCAACACCATATTTTCTGGTTGCCAAAGCCACTGGATCACTATTGGCCTTATCATATGGAGTTGAAAGCTCATCTTCAATGCTCTTTCCCGCATGGAAATGCCTTAGAAAAGTCCATGGCTGCGACAAAAGTATAATGCTGATCTTCACGTGCCCAGTATTGCCTGGATGTCACATGCAGTTAGTCAGGACTTAAGAATGAGACTCAGAGGTACCGATAAGCTCCTTTGATAGAAGATCCTACTGTAACATATGCGCTTACTTCTTGCAACAAGTCGGCAACATCTTTTCTTTCAGGACACTGGAAGGCCATGTGCTCAAAAAATTCAAGCACATTCTCACGAGGACCCTGATAAACAATATGGCCATCAGAAAGGAGAATAATGTCATCGAAAAGGTCATCAATCTCCGGTGCTGGCTGAAGGAGAGAGATGACTGCAGTTGCCGTTGAGAATGTGAATAAATTGTCTCATTGAGTTCACAATTTCGAATGCTGTTGAGCTGTCCAAGCCAGCAGAAATCTCATCCATGAATAATGCCATTGCTGGTCCAACTAAAATCTCTCCTGCAATTTATGTACTTCCCATTTTTACCAACTTGATGGCAATAGCTAATGAAGGTTATTTGATTTCAGAGATGGATTAGCAGAGTTTGTTTATCTGTTGTGAGACGCTTCAGTTGTCCTCCAGATATACCCCTAACCATTGCATTCCCCACCATGATATTGGCACAGACATCCAGTCCTAATATCTGTAAATTTTAAGAGAAAATGTAAGAATAGATTTGTGAATGTTAGCTTTATAGTTTAATAAGGATAATTGCAAATCATTGGAAAATTTTCGTTGGAAGACAAAGATTTTGCAGTGATCATTTCCAATAATTACTCGTCAAAGTTCTCAGAGGTAAATATCTTTCTACTTACTAATTGAGGTTTAGTGCGGGATTGTGAATGAATAGCTGACTCTATTGTGCCAATGTCCTTTAATCTCCCTCAGGTCACTTTTGTGTCTGTTTTAAATGTTGAAAGAAAACTGCTGGTCCCATTTGTAGTTCTGCCAGCGTTCACAATCATTTGGTCATTGAAATATTTATTGCAACTAATTAAAAAGCTTTGCTACCCAGGTGCACAACAAATTATAGTACAATTGGAGAATAGGGTTCTAGTTCATATACCTATGCTGAAGTGTTGGGCTAATTACTATTTCTCATCTAAGTTGCAGTTTCCCCAACATTTTGAGAGTTGAAAGAATATTTCAACCTTTTCATGTTTCTTATGAACTGTGGTTTTGAATGAATTTCAGAAAGTGGAGGTGGAGCACATAATACGACACTTGTTGCAAGGAAAACTATTACTGGAAATTGAGGTTTCCTTATGTCCTGACATCTTGATTCGGTGAGACATTGAACTAGGATAGATTTGAGAATGATGTTTGACGGCCTGATATACAATATTTTACTAAAAGTTTACTTGCTCATAATAGGGATGCAATGCAAGTAGCAGAAGAAGCAGAAAAGGAAATCTTAAAGGCAACTTCTAATATCATTCAAGTGAACATTCGGCTAAGATTGGGACATCCTGTCTCCAAGTTTGGCTTCAAAAATTAAGCAACCAGTATTTGAGGGAAGTAGTTGCGCAGTCTGAACATTTTGCAAGAGATGCACTGCCCATAGACCGACGAGAAATCCAGTATTGAGTAAGACTTTGTCAACATTTTCAAGGGAAATGCTGAAAGTTTATTGTCTTCCGGTCCCATAGAACATGGAAATGTTGTTGAAATGACTCTTTTAACTTTCAATTCAAAACCAACCCCATTCCATTTCTTCGATCTTGTGCAATTCCATTCCATTTCATTTCTTCCTATGAGAGTATTAGCATTCTGCAGTTTCAATTCAAAGTCCAAGAATTCCGTGTTTTGTAAAATTCTATTTCAATTCAGAGCCCAAGTCATGTATAAGAATTCAACGCCAAGTCCGCCTCATTTCTTCCAATCTTGCACAAGTTTCAGAGTATATCTTGTACAAGTTTCAGAGTATGAAGGATTGAGTATGTTGTATATTCTTGGCATTTAGTCGGTTCAATCAACTCACAACCAAAATTATCTAATCGAAATTTTTATCGAATTAATCAAAATTTTATATAAATTTCGATTAAACCGAATAACCTCTCAACATAAATTTTTTTATTTCGAACCGAATAACCCACATAATCAAACCAAAATCAAATCGAATAATTCACGTAGTCGAACTGAAACTGTGTGAAATAGAACCAAACTGAACCACCCATATAGCCAAACTGAACCGAAATTTTTTAATTTTGGTGGGTAAAATGGAACCAAAAGTATCTCCAAATTGAAATCAAATTGAATAATTCACGTAACCAAACTCAAACCGTGTGAAATGGGACCAAACCGATAACCAATGGAGCCAAACTGAACCAAAATATTTTCATTTGGATATGTGAAATAGAACCAAACCGAATAACCCCACAGAATCCAATGCACCTCTTCTGCAGTATTAGCGCTCTGGATATTATATTTGAATATTCTGTAGAAAGAACTGCCATGAAAATCCGAAAAAATTACTTTTAAAAAACATTTCCTGTATATTGTAAAGCTAGTAAATTTTTCTAGTAAAGAGAATCGCCATAAAAAGTCCAAGAAAAAACATCCTTAAAAATTTTTGATAAAGTCTGAACTTCAAGAAAAAAATAAATGAATAACAAAGCCATATGATCCGATAATTGTAGTCTTGATTTTTTTAGTCGACATTGTAAATTCCGATAAAGTTAGCATCATGCCAATGGCTCTCTCCTTAGAAAGATTATTTCAATACCTAAAAACATAAGACAGGAATTTAAAAATTGAAAAATAATAATAATAATAAAAAAAAATGTAAAAGATCAGAAATCGCAGAAAAAAAAGGGCAAAAGAATAGCATTAAAAAAATAAATAAACAGAGAAAATAATAATAGAAGAAGAAAAAGAAGAAAAAGAAAGAGGCGGAAAATGAGCTCGTTACGTGTTGCATATTTATAGCGTCTTAGGTCATCTTCAATCCAAAATTTTAAAATGCAACAAATTTAACTTCAAAATACATCTGTTATAGTATTTTTACTCCAACGCATTACTTCATTTTTAAATTCAACCAAAATATTCTCCACATATTCCTATCCAATACTGATATTATATTATTTATACATTTTACATCTTACACCCATATTTTATTAAATACTTAGGGTATACATCCACATATTTATTTATAATAAAATTTACTATTTTAATATATTTTAAAATAAATAATATAGTTTAATAATAAATAATATATATAATTCCATATATTTTTCTATCCAAATATTAATATTATGTAAGTAAAAAATATTAATATTATTTAAGTTAATTAATTATTTAATTAAAAAATTTATGTTATTTAAGTAAAAAATAAAATTATTTTTAGTGACAATATTAATATTATTTAAGTGAAAATAATAATAATTAAATCAAATTTATAAGTGTTTGGTAATAATATGATAAATATAATATAAATTTGGACTAAATTGAACAAAGTTATTTGGACTATATTGAAACAAATGATAAAAAATGATTGTTATTGAAATTTTTAAAAAATAAAGTAGAAATGTATAAAGCTAAAATTAGGCTGCATATATGCAGCAAAACAGTGATTTTATGCTTATTGCAGCTGAAAGTGATGTAGGATTGGAGAAGAAAAAGGCGACATCTTGCTGTTTTGCCGCAGGGTTGGAGAAGCCCTTACAACTCTAATAAGAAGAGCCATCTCCAATCAAAACTTGGGTTAGGGTTATGACGTCGACTTTGACTTAGAGGCATTGTTATTCAATTTACTTCAATACCTCCCATTTTTTAACTTTCATACATGAAACACAACCATGGGCCTGCTTTTGGGCTTCTGTTTGAGGGTGGGCCTATTAACATTTTGTACCACTTCCCAGTTCCACTTTTACTCCCCTCTCTCTCTCTCTAATACTGACTAGGAAAATAAAAACATAAATATATATTGGGATAATTGTTATTTTTTCTTGTATTTTAGCTTATTACACTATTTCATCCCTGATATTTGAATAAATATTTATTCATTCTTGACATTTGCAGCAGTTAACACTCATTAGTCTCTCTATCATGATGAAATAGTACACGAATTGCAAATGTTAGGGATGAATAAATATTTTTTTAAATGTTAGAAATGAAATAGTATATTAGGTCAAAATACATGGGGAAAATAGTAATTATCCCTTATATATCGGAGAATAAAACATTATATATATATATATATATATTGGACCAAAATTCAAATTTTGAACCAATTTCTTTGATGGGTTCATTTTACTACACATTTATTTTTTAAGAAAAATGATTTAACAAATTGAAGCCTGCGTAAAAACTTGCATTTGCTTCTTTATCGGCATAAAATGGTTTTTTGTTAATATGATAGCGGTCATTTCTTTTCGAGGGCATTATGAGATGTAGAATTGAAATTCTATTAAAAGAGATTCGTCATTTATTATACAATTTATCTATATATCAATATTTAAATAATATGACTTTTCTATTAATAAAAAAAATTACAACACTTGTTTATTGATCTGGAAAGGATATAACACTTGTTGATCAGGAAAGGCTAACAAATTAATCTCTGTTTGATTGAGGACAAAAAAAAAAACAAGATGTGTGTAGTAGTGGCTTATTCAAGGCCATTGGGCTATGCAATATGCTAAATGGATTCATCAAATATAGGCCAATAGGTTTATTGTACAAACGGTACCATAACTTTGACTCATATTTTAAAATGGTATTAGATTTTTCATTTTTTTCTTTTCAGTCCCTTAATTATTATTTTTCATATCATAGACCCTTAATGATTTCTGATCAAATTCAGCATACGTGGCAGCCTGAATAAGTATATTTTTTGTATATTCGACATGTAAGCATCCAACTAAACAGACTGATCATCTTGTGGACTCCATAAAATTAAATTTGCTAAAATTTTATTTTATGGGGCCCACAAAGAAAATTTGCTCTATGGAGCCTACAAGATTATTAGACTGTTTAATGGGATGTTTTCATGGCGAATATACTAAAAACATGTTTATTCCACCTACCACGTATGCTAAATTTGATTGGATATGTTTGAGGACTTTAATCTGAAGTAAAAATAAAAATTGTGGTACTAAAAAGAAAAAAATAGAAGTTTAGTAACTGAAAAGAAAAAAATTAAAAATTTGGTACCATTTTAAAACATGGGGCAAAATTATGGTACCAACAGTGCAATAAACTCATAGGCCAATGTTTTTGAATTTAGGAATTTTTTCATAAATTCCCTAAAAAGTAACTTTAATAACTAAAATATCCCATTTTTAAAAAAAATTATAAGAATGCACCCAGAATGAAAAACATGAAAAAATAATTTCACAATTACACCCATCTTCGTCGTTTACATAACTCAGAGTGCTTAGAAATGCGAAAAAAAACCTTTGTTTCTATGCTACTCTCTCTTCTCCTTCTTCCTCTACACTATCTTCCACAGACCAATCCCACTAATCCTTAGTGATTTGCGCGTTTCTTCTTCATTTTCTCTTTGTTTTCGCAATCCTTTTCACTTTATTTTTCATCGGTGATTGAGATTAAGGAGAAGATGAGTTTTATCTCAAATTTGATCATGTAAGAAGACAACTTTGTGGTGTTTTGGTTGATGGGTATGGTTGTTTGATATACAAACGATGGTGATATTACTGTTAGTTTCTTTACACCAAAGTCTATCACATATCTTTCAATGATTATATTTGGAACTTATATGAGTTGGATTTACCTGAGATACCTATAGAGGAAACCAGAAATAAAAGTTAGGGATGATCCAAGTGATGATTTTTTATTCTTTACTTTCTTCCCCGATTTCATCGATTTTCTTATTTTCTTTGAATGCATTAATCTTTCACCAGAGGTAGTTTTGATTTTGTTTTATGTGATGCTGCCTCTTACCAACTGACTCTCTCATTTTCCCTCTATTTCTCCAATTAAAGACTAGTCATTTATCTTATTGCTTCCATTTTTCACTGAATGCTCTGTGGAAGATCTGAAACTTCAACTGAAGAACATGGTTATACTTTAAAAGGCACTCCTTTTCCTGGTTTTGATCCCATTAAGGCATCTAAGAGGAGGTATGAGTCTTGGTTCTTGCTGCCATACCTTTTTATTCATAAGGCATGGGTTATATAGGATCCCTAACTTCCCTCACCCTTACCCTGACTTATCATTACAGCACCAGATGCATTAATCTAATATGCAAAAGTGATACAAGCTTTTAATTTAACAGGAACATTATGCTTATTTGAAGTTCAATATCGTTTATATGTATGTATAATAAAAGCTGTAATTTTTTTTATTGGATTGACTGTAGATCTAGTGAGTAGAAATTAAACTCACAACCAAAAATATACATATATAAATTACCATGATAGTTAAATAATAATACTGATATGGAACCATAAACAAATAGTCTTAGAGAAATAGTGAATGAAGGACTATAAAAATGCCAATTGAAAGTTGCAAATCAACATTTTAACTTAATGATAATTTGATTAGGATGCCACTGTTTTTTTATCTGATTTGAATGTTGGGTTGCCTGTATTTAGGATGAAAGTTTTCCATTATAGAATCAAAACATAATAAGATGGTTTAACTTAGTTTTATGGTTAGTTGATGGTTAATTTCATAGGAATTCTACTTTCTCCAATTTCAGTTGGAGGTGATTTTAAGATGCTGTTATGTAAGGATTTTATTCAATGCAACTCTTTTGAACATGGAGCATAAATATACTTATAATGTAATACATAGAAGGAGATTTTCCATATGTTTTTGAATAATTCAAATCTAATTTGTTGCTCTTGTTTGGCAATTCAATTCTTCTTTTTTTGGGTTTAGTTTGGAAAGTATGAAAATGCAATAATTCTGGTATTTGATTTGAATTTTATTTAGTTCACTTAATTCTCATGATTGTGAATCTCTTTTACACGATTCAATTCTTTTAACCTGAGTAAAGCATGTCAAAACAAGGCACCTGATCTTCTAGCAACTCAATTTAGTTTCACTTTTGCCGGAAGTTGTAATCGTTGAATTTTGCTCCTGTCCAATCATTCAAAGCAAATTTTTGATCCAAGATTCAACAAGATCCCGTTGGTTTGTCAACTCCCGAATCTCCTTCTCCATCTGCATGATAGAAATTCATGTAATCAAGTTTACTTGTTTTTGTACCATAGATCATCACAATGTCAAGCCTTTCTAGCTAGAATGTGAGATCATCCAAAAATGATTGGTTCATGTCATCACATAAAGCTATGACAAAGCCTATATCTCCTTATTTTTCATTCAAAGAAAAAGAAAGCAAAGTTACTTGATATTGCCAAACAATTTAATTTATTAGTTGCAGATGAGAAGGTTTGCTTCATGATTACGTACAGTATCAATTGCCTTCCAGATTATTTAGATGAACAAATTTAGTTGTTGTGAAAGTATCTAATGCCATAAACATGGCACATAAGTGACATGTAACATGTGTCAGGCACATCTTCAAATCTATCACATATGCTCTATATAGAAGAAATCATGACCTTCTTTTCCTATCCATGAACCAATTGACAAGATAAAATTAATGTAATTATCTAACTTGGTAGTTGGTCATTGTTGATTTGGCATTACTTAGATTTTTTCTATTTTTTCATAATTTTAGGTTAGTTTGCCCATTGGCAATTCTTGAATTATAATAATTAGACACCAAAGCTGCAAATCAAAGACTATTGATTTTATTAACATTATTTAATTATAAACAAAAAAAATAATTTTTAATATATGTTAATTTTATATATATTTTTGTCCATTTATTAACATATTTTTATCAATTTATAATACTTTGTATATATTTATAATAATAATAAAAATAATAAAATAAAACATATATAAATCTATTGTATCATAAACGTAAAATTAACAGAAAGTATTCAAAATTATTATATCAGAAACGTTAAATAAATCGAAACAAATAAATTCATATGTGGATTTGAGCAATCACCTCTTATATATTATGTAATAAATACATAATATTGCGTACATAACCAAGAATCTCACATACATTCTTCAAAACAAAAAAAATAAAACAAAAAATGAATCAGAAACTAAAAATAAACC
>CATIWM010505153.1:0-10935 GCA_949671775.1 Mallotus repandus
AATAACCTATTAGGTGCTTTCTTAGTTGAGAGACATTAAAGTAACTAATATTGATTAAGGGTTGGTGCTTTAAACCGGGTTAATGGAACACTTAGTAAGTGAGAGCTATAAATCTAAGATGTTAACCTACTTAGTTAATTATAGGGTTATTTGAGAGGAACACTTATGATTCTTTAGACACATTCAAATTAGATTAAGGTTAGGCTTGGTTTAGGTATTAATTAATCTTAAAAAGCGGTTGAATTTGTAATAAGAACCCTAGCTCTTTAAATTGATTGTTATTTAATTGAAATTTCATTTGTTTAATTTAGTTTAATTCATAATACCATTTTTTGTTTTTTAAATAAACAAACATAATTAGAATTGTAGTACTCAATTTGCAATCTCTGTGGGATGATTTTTATTTACTACTTGTATGATTCTGTATACTTGCGAATCTCCCATCACCTAGAATCTCACTATAGCCCTCAGTAATAAGTATAGCCTTGTATTTTGCATTATCAACACCTAGAGTGTCTTCTTTCTTCTTGAACACCCACTTACATCAAACATTTTTTTTTGCATTTGAGTAACTTAACTAACTCCCATGTGCCATTCTTGTGTAACGACTCCATCTCCTCATGCATGGTGATTATGTACTTTTTTGAATCCACATAATTGACTACCTCTTTATAGGTGGATGGTTCTTCACTAGCTTCAATATCTTTGGCCATATTCAATGCATAAGCTATTATATCCATTTCAACATATCTTTATGGTGGTTTAATGGTCCTCCTAGATATGTCCCTCATAATAAAGTACTGAGGTATGGTAGCTTCATCATTATTAGGCACCTCTAAACTCTCTTATGATGTAGCTTTTAGTGTGGATTCTGTCCTACTCTGAACCTCCACCTTCATGTATATATTCTGCTGTTGCACAAACTTATCACAAATATCTCTAGGAGATGAGTTACATAATGTAGTACCTTCATTGAAGATTACATTATGATTAATAATAACCTTTCTTAATTTAAAACATTAAAGCTTATAACCCTTAACACCAGACATATACCCAAGAAAGATACACTTTCTAGACCTAGATTCCAATTTACTATTATTAACATGAGCATAGGTAGGACAACAAAATATTTTCAAGTCAGAATAACTAGTAGGAGTATAGACCATACCTCTTCTGGAGTTTTCTTGTCAATCATCATTGAATGAGGACGGTTAATAAAAAAATAAGCTGTAATAGCAGCTTCAGCCCAAAATGACTTTGGTAAAGGCACTGAACTTTCTCCATTAATGTCCTATTCATGCATTCAGCCACACCATTCTACTATGGAGTACCCAGAATTGTCAGATGTCTAACAATCCCTTCAGACTTACAATATAAGTTAAACTCATCTGAATAAAATGCAACACTTGCTTCCTAGACTATTTTTCAATCATAGTCTTCCACTGCTTAAAAGTAGCAAACACTTCACTTTTATACTTCAAAAAGAGCACCCAAACTTTCTTTAAGAAATCATCAATGACCGTTAATATGTAACTTTGAATGGCCCCCAAAGGTCTAAATGAATATAGTCAAGTGTCCATTTAATGTTGTGAATGCCCTTATTAAAACTCACCCCTTTTTTATTTCCTAAACACACAGTGCTCATAAAACTCCAATTTCTCAATCTAAATATCAATCAGTCCTCTTTTGCTCAATTGTGCTAAGCCATTCTCACTTATATGGCCTAGGCACAAATGCCAAAGTGTAGGATTATCCAACTCAGAGGAAGTGATAGTTGTATCACCTATAATGGTCAAACGCTCCAATACTTACAACTTGGCACGTCTTAAATGCCCCTTCATCACAATGAGAGAGCCTTTAGTGATCTTTAACACTCTACGTCCACCCGAGTAACTGTAACCTTCACTATTAAAAATAGAAATAGAAATAAGATTTCAGCCCAAATCAAGACTATGTTAAACACCCTTAAGTGTTCTGATGATCCCATCATGCATTTTTATTCTGACCATACCAAATAAGGAGTATTATTCTCCGTCAAAATAGTCCCCATATCTCTCAGTTCATAAGTTGTAAACCATTCTCGATTATGAGTCATATAGAATGTGCAAGTAGTATCCAAAATTCAGTCATTATTAAATTGACCTTACAGTCAGCGATAACAAGAAGATCCCTTTGATTATTATAATTTTTTACATCTTCAAAAACATTGGCCTCACCACCTTTATGACCACCTCTCTCAGTTCTGTTCTTTAACTTTAAACACTATGCCTTGACATGACCCCTTTTCTTATAGTAGTAACACTTTATAGTCTCGTTCTTAGATTTTGACTTACCTTTTCTATCATCACCAGTACCTCTCTCAAATGTCCTACCATGAACCACAAGACTCTCTGCCTGAGTCTCAGGATTAACCACCAACTATTTAATTTTCTCCTTAGATAATAAAGCATCATACATCTCTTCAAGAGAAATATTATCGTGTCTGTACAACAAAGTATTAATAAAAATCGTATAAGAAGGAGGTAGGGAACAAAGAAGAATTAATGCCAAATCATCATTCTCTACTTTCAACTCTATATTTTCTAGGTCAAAAATTACCCCTCTTTAAAAACAGTCAAATGATCCTCAAGGGACATACCTTCTGTAATTCAGTGAGAGTATAAACTCTACTTTAAATGCATTTTACTAATGAGGGTTTTCTTCATACACAACTGTAAAAGCTTTGTCTACATTGAAGCGGTGGTCTTCTCTTTTAATACATATTGCAAAATATTATTGGACAAATACAAATGTATTTGAACTAAGGCTTTCCGATCTCTATGCTGCTTTTCTTCACTCATCCACAAGGCGGGCATATGATTAACCCTTAAAATAGCATCATCCAAATCATTTGCGCAAGTACGATGTGCATTTTTTACTTATCATAGCAAAAATCTTTCAAGAGTTGAATGGCATACTTCATCG
This sequence comes from Mallotus repandus, assembly GCA_949671775.1. Taxonomy (NCBI): domain Eukaryota; kingdom Viridiplantae; phylum Streptophyta; class Magnoliopsida; order Malpighiales; family Euphorbiaceae; genus Mallotus; species Mallotus repandus. The sequence goes on from CATIWM010505153.1 coordinate 2,965, forward strand.
AAGCCATTATTCAAATCAGAAACACCAAGATCAAAGGGCCCAATAAAATCTTAGCTCTAATACCAGTTTGTTCTGCAGTAGAATTGATCAGAGTGCACAAATAAATAATTAAATACATAAGAATTTACGTGGAAATCTCCAAGGTGGGGGAAAAATCACAAGCAAAGGAGGAGAGGATTTCACTATGTTGTAAAAAAGTGTACAAATGAGTGTTAGGGTAGCTAACAATAATGCGATCTTAATTGTCAAATCCTAAAAATAGGTATTTATACAAATAGCGGAAATATGGAGTTAAAATAACTTCCTAAATTAAGGTAAACAATATTGTTGGTCACACAGCCGTGTCATGCCCATACTTCAGGCCATGTTGCTCACTGTAGTAAATGGCAAATCTCGATACAACCATGATATGGTCATGCTTCCAGTCATGTCACTTTCTAGACAGAATGTCAGATTCCAACACTGTTGGTGTCAAATTATGCATAGTTTTAGGACTTTATTTTGCATACATTGTACATTTTACATAGCATTTAGAGTAGAAAATCATATAAAATCATATACATTTACATTTTTCTTTGATTTTTGTTAGGGGAAGCAGTTTGGATGAGATTTGAGAAGGAAAAAAGTGAGAAAAGAGGCAGATAGGGCAGAGGAAAAATAGAGCCAATTCACGGTCATGATCTCGGCCTCATGCATGACCGCAGACTTTCCCAGCTCCAACCCTAGTAATGTTGAGCCTGACGTGAGCGTAGCCTTATGCACGATAGTGGGTTCCTAGATAACCAACCTTTTGTCTCAAGTGCGAAATGTGCACAAGTGAGACCCTTTCACGAGTGGCCCTTCTGTCACAAGCGCGACTTTATGCGTGAACACGGGCAGTGTGCTTTTAGTAGAGAACATGCCAATGTGTGCATATCTAAAAGAGAAAATCCAAGGGAGGTGAGAGCACATGTTCTAGAAGGGCTAGAAAGGACAAAGGCATGAATTACTTAGGGTATAAAAAGAACTCATTCTCCATTTCACAAGGGAGACTTGAAGGAGAAAACACAAGAATTAACTCACCAAGAGGAGGAGAAAAGAAGAAGAAGATGCCCATCTGAAGATTTAAAGCTTCTTAGATAACATTTATATTTCTTTTTTCTTGCTTTTCTCTCTTGTGTGTATTTGAATATTGAATGATGATATTAATAGCCTTGAGTGGCTAAGTTTCTTAATGTTATTGGGATTTTGGAAACCCATTTGATTTAAGTTCATTTAATATATTGGTTTTTGTTTATAAATTGCATATAATGTTTGTTGAGCTTGTTGAGTGATGTGTTGAGGCCTGATGCATCCCTTGTTTGCATCTATGCATTGAGAATTGGTGGATTTAATAGACCCACAAATGCTTGTTAGATCTTTTAATGACTTGAGAAAGCTTGTATAGATCTAATCCTCCATAAGTTTGCTGAATGACTTTCAAGTTAGATCTAATCTTGTTGTATATTTATAGTGAGAATTGATTCATATTATAATATTTGATTTATACATGTTTATGAGATTTACATTGCTCGAGAGAGATGTTATTTCGGTTGAAAAAAACTTGAGGTGTGTAATAGAACTTGAACCAATATGTTATTTGGCTTAATGATAATATGGTGTACAAATTCCCCAACAACATGCCTTCATTATTAATTGTCTTCTCATTATTCTGAATTGCAAAAGCATTACCCATGTCTTTATCTAGTTTGTTATATTTTTCTTTTATTTTAACCAACCCATTTTAATAGCTCTAAACATATACAATAGAGATTAATAGGTGATTACTCCCCAATCCTTGTGGAGATGATACATTACTTATCATTATATTACTTGTTGACTAGTGCACTTGCAGTAATCAACAAGTTTTTGGCGCCGTTGCTGGGGATTGACAGAGCTAACATCATAATTGATCAATATTGTTTTGGATTAGAGCATTTTCTATTTTTAAACTCTGTTCTTAACTTGCCAACTCTGTTTTTAGGTACTCTTATGATTGTGTATGCACAACACTAGACATTTTGGAAAAGAACCATTGCTCTACATTCTCAATTTATCTTAATTGGAAAGCGAGAATTGTAGGAGATCAAGGAGTGCGTCTAGAGACAAGGCTGTACAACACGGAGAATAACAAGCTGATGCAGAGCGAACTCTCCTTGAGTTTATTATGCTCGATTTAGAAGGAGCTCGGCAAAGTATCACTACCCTAAATGTACAAGCCAATAGCTTCAAAATTAAGCTTGCTCTATTACAAATGATTCAATCTACTGTTCAGTTTTATGGTTTGCCTTCAGAAGATCCAAACATGCACATAGCAAATTTCTTGGAGATTTGTGACACATTTAAGTGTAATGGGGTCTCTGATAATGGTATTAGGCTGAGGCTTTTTCCATTCACACTTAAAGATAGAGCCAAGGCATGGCTCAATTCTCAGCCTCTAGCATCTATCACAAATTGGGACTCACTTGCCAAGGGGTTTTCAGCAAAATACTTTCCCCCTGCAAAAATAGCAAAGATTGTTAAAGATATAACTACATTCCAGCAATTTGAGAATGAATCTTTGTGTGATGCATGGGAGAGATTTAAGGAATTGTAATGAAGTTTTACACACTATGGTCTTCCCAAAGATATTCTCATCCGAACCTTCTACAATGGAGTGATGAGGTCTACAAGAGATATAATTGATGCAGTTGCAGGGGGATCTTTGATGAGGAAAACTATAGATGGTGCTTTTGAACTTTTGGAGGAGATGGCCAATAATAATTGCTTATGGCCTTCAGAGAGATATTTACCTCCTAAACAAGGAGGAAGACTTGGAGTTGATGAGGTTACATCAATTCAAGCACAATTAGCTACATTAAGCAAAAAAAAATCTATAGTTTTACTCCAATAGGTAATGTTGTCTCAACCTCTTCTTCAACTATATTTTGTTAACATTGTCATATGCTTGGTCATACAACACTTGAATGTAGTTTTGGAAGTGGAAATGTGTATAGGGATGGAACTCTAGAAAATTGTAGCTTTCTAGGAAACTAATTCCAACCAAGATAATAAAACATCAAACATATATAACAAAGGATGGAGAAACCACCCAAACTTCTCATGGAGCAACAACCAAAACACTCAAAACTTCCCTAATAAGTTCACTAAACCTCCACCACCACCTGGTTTTCAACCCAAATCTTTAGATGAAAGATTTGCTGCTACAAAGGCAAAGTTTGAGTCCAAGTTTAACAAATTCATGGAAGCCATCAGTGCAAAAATTAATAGTCAAAGTGAGAAATATGATTAAATTTTCAAGCATCAATCTTCATCAATCCACAACATAGAAATTCAACTTGGTCAGCTAGCCAATGTGGTTACTACTAGAGCTCAAGGTCATCTTCTAAGCAACATAGAAGTCAATCCAAAAGAGCAAGTTAATGCCATTACCTTGAGGAGTGGTAAAGAACTTCAAGGACCTCAACAAGTACCATCAAGAGCTGATGTTGAAAAAGATGTTGAAAAAGAACCACAAGAGGTGAAAATAGAAGATGTGCAAGCTAAAATTCCAAAGAAAAAGGTTGAAGAGCAAAAAGAGAAACAAATGGAGTAGCCACAAGCTGTAGATACTTCAAAGTATCCTCCAATGTTACCTTTTCCATTAAGGCAAAGGAAAATGAATGAAGATGAGCAGAGGTTTGCTAAATTCTTAGAAACCTTCAAGAAGATAGAGTTGAAGATACCTTTCTCAGAAGCTTTGAATGAGATCCTAAAATATGCAAAATTCCTCAAGCAAATTATCACTAATAAGAGGAAGTGGAATGACAATGAAATGGTTCCTCTAACGAAGACTTGTAGCTCTATCATTTCAAGAAAAATTCCAATCAAGTTGAAAGATCTAGGGAGTTTCACAATTCTTTGCACTCTTGATTCTAAAGAATTTCCTTAATGTTTATGTGATTTAGGAGCTAGCATTAATCTTATGCCTCTTTCTCTTTTCAGGGAATTGAATTTTAGAGATGTTATCAACACCAACATGACTTTTCAACTAACTGATCACTCAATTAAGAAACCGTATGGAGTGGTTGAAGATGTTCTTGTAAGAGTGGAAAAATTTGTATTTCCTGTGGATTTTGTTATCTTGGGCTATGAGCAAGATAAGCATTGCCCATAAATTTAGGAAGACCTTTTCTCAACACTAGTAAGGCAGTGATTGATGTTTATGAGGGAAAGATCACTCTGAATGTGGGGGAAGAGAAGGTGGATTTTATGATGAATAGACTCATAAAAGACATTGAGACCAAGTAAATAAGGGAAGATGGTAAATAGAGAAATTAAAAAAGCCCCATTAATTCTGAAGAAATAGAAGCCTGAGGCAAATCAAAGTCCTTTGCCCTCTCAAGCTAAGACTAAGGTGAAGAAGGACAAATTAAAAGTGAATTTGAAGAAGAAGGCTAAGCAAGTGATTAGAATAGTGTACGTGCCTAGGAAGTTTGTTGCCTCAAAAGGCAGTATGAAGATTAACTCAAAAGGTGGAAGAAGGGAGGAACATCAGCCATTATTTTACAATAAGGATGAGGGATGTTCTTCCTCCTCAGTAACTTAAAACAGTGAACTCCAAGGGAATGGTCAAGCTAAAGACCATAAATTAGCATGTTTACATTAATATATCTATATATATAAATGAGTTTCGTTTATCTAAACTTTGTGTTATTTGTTTTTACTTTTTATTTTTGTTTAAATTTTGAGTTACATTTCCTTTCCTGATTATGTGTGCTTCAAGTTAAGTGTTTTAGAGATAATGAGGGAATTTTGGCCATTTTTTAGATGTAGGGCAAAAGTTGCGATCGTTACTATTCACTCGATCACTTGATCAGTTTTCCAAGCAGAAGCCATGATCATGTTGTGAAGTGCAATCACTAAGAACTTAATAGCCCAGCCATTGTGCTTGATCTGCATTTGCAGAACATCAGCGATTGCACTTGCCGATCATCTCATGCTAAATCTCTTCTATCATGATCACGCATAACCCGCAATCACGAATCACCCCTATGATGCTTTAAAAAATAGTTGCCGCCTACTTCCTTCTCTCTACTTTCTTTTCAAAACCCACGATCTCCACTCTTTCTGCGACCACCCTAACTACCAAAAAGCCTTAAAATCTATTCAAATTTCCTAATCAAATCTTCCCAAATCTTACTTAATCTCTTCCTCAATCTCTTTCTCTATTCCTTTTACTTAGCTCTATTCTCTTCAAGAGTCACAAAATCTCTGCCTCCTAAATTCCCACAGTTTCATCACTAAAACAAAGCATTAATGATGTCATCTTCTAGAAGCAAGAAGAAAGCAAAGATGATAGAAATGACAGTCCCTCAGAAGAAGGACGAGATCAATTTGGCCGAGAAATTTGGTGCCCCCTTTCCACTCTACTCGCCGGAGGAGGTAAATAAGTACCTTTCTCTTTCTCAAAAACCTTTTGTGATTCCTAAGTGCTTAGACATGGAAATATTAGAAGGTGTTAAACTTAAAGAAAAGTTGAAGGAGCTTTGTGATAGACTAGGATGGGGTAAATTCATTGGAATGACTCACCCAGTTTTTAAGTAATTAACATTAGAGTTTTACACTACCTTAAAACTCTCTGATCAAGCTCATAAGAAATAAAATGTAGGCTTAACGGTAAACCAATTGTTATTGATTATGAAGTGATGTTAAAAGTGTTTGGGTTTTCAAAAAGTGGACTTTGTGAACCTCTTAAATGATATAAGCCTAAAGAATTTTGGGAGGAGATTACTTCACAAGAAGTAGTCTGGATGTTCGTGGTGCACCTAATAGGTTGATTCAAGATCACAGCTATGTCATCATGCATAAGCTCATGTGCCATTCAATCTTTGGGAAAATGGAGAGCAACAAGGTGTCAAGACAAGAGCTGTTAATTTTATGGTGAATGTACACCTTTGCATAGATTTGTACCACATACTTTGTTTTTCAGAGCTTGTGGCATGTGGCTAGAGCTCCAAAAACATTAATTTCAATGGGCCATATAGTGACAAGATTGGCTTTGCACTTCCAAGTATTCAACCATCTTTATACTGAAATAGTCTTGATTCCGTAGGACAGGTTGAATTGGCTTTTGCTTGCAAGAGCCAAAATCTTTAAATCAAACACAGAGTTGTGAGATCCAACTACTAAGCAGTGTTTCCACTTGAGGCAGTCGGCACCAAAATGAAAAAAACTTACCTCAACCAGAGGAGGAGGAAGAGGAAGCAGATAATGAAGAAGAAGAAAAGCAAGAACCACCTCTCCTACTGCCTGCACATTCAACTATCGCGATGAACCAAGTCCTAGAAAAGTTAGACCTCTTTACAATGACTGTTAACTCTCACTTTAAGAATATTGAGAAATTAATAGACTCGCGCTTTCAACGTCTAGAAAATCCATGAAGGCCAAATATCATGAGTTAAATGATCGGCTGATGGACATTGAAGATGAACAATCGTACCACTTCTTCAAGCTCAAGGAGAATTTTTTGGAAACAAGACATGACAACCTTCCCTCGCCATCACCAATCAGGAGGCATCACCATAGTTCTCCTTCACAGATGGAGCAAGACGCACTTTTATCTCGTCAAATTCCATCTCCTCCTTTCCCCTAACTCTTTTTAATTTTTAGTTTTAGTTTTAGTTTATTGTTAGTTTTATTTTATTTTTCTTTCTTTTGCATATTTTATGTTTATTTTTTTTCTGCTTATGAAAATTTTGTTTTGAGTTTTGGTTATGTTTGTGCATTGTATATACATATGTTTTGCATTTTTAGGTTACTCAACACACATTGAGGACAATGTACGAATCAAGTGTGGAGGGTTGGGGGGCGGGGGGAATCAATTTTGCATACCTTGCATTTTAGTATATTTTGTGCATATTTTAGGTTTATCATGCATTGCATTTTGCATTTGTGTAATTTAACCCAATTTTTTAAATCTAAACACTTGAATTTTTTGCAAATTATCTTTGTGATGAACTTTGTGTATATTTTATGGTTTTGTTGAGCCTATGTGATGAATCTTCTTTTAATGGTTAGTTTAGTTCTTTTTAAGCTTTATTAACACTTTGAGTTGAGAAATTTTGAACTTTTAACCAATTTAATGCATGTTGTTGCTTGCTTGATCATGATGTTGAGTTGTTGTTTTGGGAATGAGTATAGTGAATTAATTAAACTCCTCTCTATGGTTGTTTTTAGTCATATGCGAAAGAAATCGTAAAAACACTCTATTTCCTTTTTTTTAAAAAAAAAGAATAAGTGTGCTTAGGAACTTGAATTCCATATACTCCAATGCTCTTTAATAAGAGTATGAGTATACAAAGTACCCTCTTGAGGTGTTCATGTTGAGTAGTTCGGGAAAGACAGAGAACTACTGAGAGAGGGAAGAAAAAGCACAAAACAAAAAGAAAATAAAAGGAGAGTGTAAGCACCCAATTTCGGGATGACTAGAGCATGGATGCGATAGAGGACCCGATGATGAAAATAGACTGTGAAATTAGATTTATTGGATTTAATTTATTGGTTTTAAACTAAATTGTAAATTATTTTTAGGAAATATTATTTTTATTATTGTTATTATTAATTGTTATTATTATTATTATTATTATTTTATATTTAAAATAGATTTAAAAATTTTTTTTTTCCATTCATCAAAATTTTGTAGAAAGATGGTCATATGGCCATCTTCCGTTTTTTTTAAGTTTTAACATTTTTTTTGACAGATTTCCGACCGGAAATCTGTATTTCCGGTCGAAAATTGAACCGACCCAGTTTTTTTTTTTTTTTTCAAAAATTTATTTATTTATTTAATTTATTTATCATTTATTATTAGATTTTGATTAGGTTGTTTTGATAATTATTTTTATTTTATTAGATAAATGTGTAGATAAAATTTATTTATTTTTTTTAGATAAATAATAAAATAATTTATTT
>CATIWM010505177.1:0-21396 GCA_949671775.1 Mallotus repandus
TTATGTAGTTTTAAGTTGTATTAATATTTGATTGAGAAACTTATTTTCTATATATTTAATTTTGAAGATTGGTAATTTTAATGTGAAATAAGTTGCACTATATATATTTTATGGATTTAATTTGATAATAGAAAACATGTGCTTTTTTTTTGTTAAATTCAATATTATATGCAATAAAAATTATTACAAATAAAAAATCCAAAAAATGGGTATAACCAAACCAGTTTAATTGATTAACTGATTAGTTGGATAACCAAGATTATTAGTTTGGTTATGGTTCTAAATATGATTAAACCGATAGATGTGGTTCAGTTTAAAATTTTTCTCTATGGTTTGGTTAGTCGTCCATGCTCACCCTTAGTAACTGGGTTGTGGTGGCCAAAGTTGTCTGCATTCGGTGGAACATTTGGTATCATCAGAACCCGAGAATAGCAGGTAGGGGTGTTAATGGTTCGGTTTGGTCGGTTTAGCGCTTAAATTTTAACCAAACCAATTAAGTTGGTTTTTAAATATGAGGACTTTTAACCAAACCAAGTACCATTAAAAATTATTCAAACCAATGATATTTGAAATCGGTTTGGTAGATTTAATAAAAAATAAATAAAGAAAATAATAATAAAAATTATGAATAATACATTTTGTGAAAGCTACTAAAAATACAACAAAATGCAAAATTCATATTATATAATAGTAGTAGTAGTAGTAGTAGTAATAATAATAATAATAATAATAAAACTAGAATAATATCTACTTTTTTGACAAAGTCGTTAAGTTTCAGAATAACAACCCAAAATATTTTCAAAAGTATCAAATTTTAATACAATGTCTTAATAAAAAATTTAAAATACGAATTATTAATTTGTAGGATGGATCTTTGCTCAATCATAACCTTTGTAGAGAGTTCATTTGTCCAAAACAACCTCTTCTGAATTGAATTTAGCATTTGATCCTAAAAATTCTACAAGTAATATTGGGGTATAGCTGCATAATGACTATATAGCACATAACCACTATTTTACAAATATAAAAACATATATTATACATCGATTCAGTTTGATTTTATTGGATTTTTATTTTTCTAAACCATAACCAAACCAAAAATTTGAGTTAAAAAAAATGTCAAACCATAACCTACTATTAACCACTCTAAAGTATAATTTTTGGTTTGAACTGGTTTAAATCAATTTGGTTTGGCAGCTTTGGTTGATTTTTTTGTGCATCCCTAATAGCAGGGCAAGCTAAAGTCACTCCCCAATAGATAATGTTTCTTGCTCATCAAGTTCATAGTGAACAAATTCAGTTATGTCAGACTTTTGCTTAATCAAAGGCTACCTATTCAAAAATTGGTAAATGGTCTCCCCCATTTAGTGTGATTAGGAAAGTTAATACCGATGTAGCTTTCTCTTCAGATGGTGCTTTTTTCGGTCTGGGAGTATTTGCTAGAGATTTTAATGGCACAATTCTTTTTTCTATTAGGAAAGTGGTCGAAGCAACATTAAATGTTGAGTTTACTAAGCTACAAGCACTTTGTTATGGTTTGAACCTAGCTCATGTTCATGGGTTTCAATCAATGTGGCAATTTCTCAACTTTGGCCTCATCAGAATGGTTTCTCTTGTCATGATCTTGTAGCTGCAAATATCAATGATCTCTCATCTAGCTTTTCGTTAGTGAGTTTTTTTGCTTGTTTGAAGAAATACAAACTCTGTGGCCCATAATTTAGCTAAAGAAGCATTAGTTGCTTAGTTAGAATTTTGTCTCCGTAACTTGGTCCCTAATGTGGCCTCTAATGCTATTATCATTGATATTCCTTCGGTTTTGTGCAACGCAGCTTATTTCAAAAAAAATTGATAATAAATTTTAGAGCAAATTACTTTTTTTTTTCTTAAAATTTGATCTAATTTATACATTCTTCCCTTTTATTTTAAAACAAAATTTTTTCCTTCATCAGTTTTCATTCTATTAACATTTAAGGACTTCTGTTAGGGTTAGACCCTTTTTTTTGTTAAGTGCTATATAAAAAGACTAAAATGCTCTTTAAAATAATAAAAAAATTAGAGCGAATTACATCTACCTCCCCGATGTTTGACCTAATTCGAAGTTACATCCCTTTTGTTTGAAAATCGATCATTTACCTCCCTCAAATATAATTTAATTAACAATTAAGGAGTTTTGTTAGAGTTTTGTTATTTTTCTATTAAGTGGCATGTTAAAAGACTATTGTATCCTTTGAAGCAAGAAAAGACTAAACAGCTCAAATCCCTTACCGGCGCCATTGTTTCATCGTGCTTCTCCCCTCCGTCGGTCCCTGCTGCCAAATCTTCTCGCGCTTTTCGAAGATCGCAATTCTCCTGCTTACTGTTGTCTTCAATTGAAAATGTGATGATGATTACGTCGCCATCGTCTTCTTATTCTTCGTCTAAGATTGTTCTTCAATTTTCTATTGGTCCTATCACCAAATCATCACAACTGTAACTGCTTTGATTCACAAGTACCAGAACGAAGCTTTAATACCTAGATCAAATGCTTTCTTCTTTCATGGCGGAAGTGAAGGTCTTTATGCTTCTAAAATTCAAGATTCCTCTTCTGCTTCTTCGTCCTCTGATAAGCCTCTTCAAGGAAGGTCCTTTATCAAGTATCTCTATCTTGAATTTGTTAGTTAATGTTTCAATTGAGTGGATAATAAAAAAGATTAATGATGTTTGAATGCTTATCGAGCGATAGTTCAACTAAAATCACTTGATTTTTAGCACTTTCTTTTTATCATACATTTCAATTATGCAAATTGTTATTTATGCCATAAATGGAATAATTCTTGTGCAACAATCCAATTGAATTGTAGCAATTATAAGCATTTGGGAACTGGGAACTCAAATTTCATCAAATTTAAAAATTATTGCACTTTTTAGACTTTAAAAAGATAATTTTTTGATGGATTGCAAGTTTGAAGATGTCACTTTTGTGAGGACAAAGAAGGCTGCCAGTAAGCAGAATGCAATGCAGCAGAGCACTGGATTAATGGAAGCTATCATATTTAAGGTAAAGGTTAGGGAGAGGATTGGAGGAGCATTCTTGAAGACTAATGCGATTTGTTGTGATCCTGAGCTTGCTAAGGCTAGCTCCTGCACACTAGGAGAAGTAATTATTCAGCAAGAGTTAGACAACCCAGAATGGCCAAAGCGAATTCAAACATCTTTATCCTGTATGGCCAAGTTTGTCTCATTGTTTGCTAGGATGGGCTTTTTGTTTCTTAGTGTTTTTAGTTAGTTTCCTCCTTTGTTACATTGCATCCCCATTTAGTTTGATTAGTCAACTCACTTGCCATGAGAATTGTTCAACCTACCATTTGCCAACTTAATTAAAAACATGGATCCATAACTTTTTTTTTCACTTCATTTGGGTTGTGGATGGATATTTGCTTGACTCTATTTCTTTTAAAAGTAGTCGAGTCTCTAGGAATTTGACGTCAAATTCCAGAGGCGATTCTTCCTTTAAAACTTCTTCTTCCTCTTCTTGTTCTTCACCGTATATTCATCATTATAAAATGGAGTTTTGTCGGATCAATATATATGCAGACGAGGCGGAAGAAGAAGTTGTTGCTTCAAAGAAACGACAATGTTTCACATAGGGTTATTTTTTATATTTACAAAAAAAACTTTAGCTTTGGTCAACCAATTTTTGAAGACTATCGTCAATTTACCTATAAAACCTAACAGATGTCCTTAATTGTTAACGGAATTATAATTGAGGGAGGTAAATGATCAATTCTCAAACAAGAGGGAGGTAAGTTCGAATTAGGTCAAACCTCGGGGAGTTAGATGTAATTTATCCAAAAAATTATAATTAATTGTAAAACATGAATAATATTCTAATCCTTTATATTTAGTAACATTAAATACATACATTTGTCACTTACTAATGATATGACTCATAAAAAAATAAACTATATTATTAGTGTTTTGTAGTTAATTATGATTCTTTTTTAATGTTTGAAAGGACATTTTAATCTTTTTATATAATATTTAATTAAAAAATGGTCTAACCAAAAAAAAAAGTTTTAAAATGTTAACGAATAAAAGTTGAGGGAGGTAAAAGTTTGACTTTTAAATAAGAGAAAGATAAGTGTTAATTAGATCGAATTTTCAAAAGAAAAATATAATTTGCTCTAAATTTTAAGTCTTCATTGAATTCATTTAACATAGATAAATTATTAACAATTTTGAGGTTGGATGGGGAGAAAATGTCCAAAACAATTTTAATATATATATTAAATGATGAACTCTAAAGTCATTAAACTAAAAATTTGACAAGTGTCCATCTTTATAATTTAATATTCACCCTTAAAGTCTTATACGTTAAATTATTAAAATTCATAATATTTTTCTATAAAAATATTTTAAAAAACATTTTTATTAAAATATATATATTTTATTGATGTAAAACACTTCAATTTAATTACATTTGAAATATTACTCTTTTTTCATTAAAAAAATTATATCTTTTATTTCAACTAAACATCTTTTTCTATTTAAATAAAAACACTTTTCTTTTTTTAAACTAAAAAAAATTAAAAATATATAATTTTTACCTATTTTTATATTTATTTTATTTTATTTATTTAATAATTATTATTACTATACATATTAAAAGTAATATGTACTCTGAATAAAAAATAATAAATTTTTATTTTTATTTTTAATTAATTTATAATTTATTAAATTATTTATTTTAATATATTTATACTTTTTGCAGTTCATACAGATTCACAGCTAATTTCTTATAAATTTTAAAAATTTTAAATTAATTTATATTTTATAGGTGATTTTTTTTTTCTTTTTTTGAAATTTGAATTAGTAAAAGATAAGGAGAAAAAAAAAACAATTGAAACGCACAATATTTATTCTCTGGCATTGACTGAGTGTGACTGTGAGCTGCGTGAACGTGAATAAACAAATGAGCCGTCCCTCCCTGACGTTGCTCACTGACAAACGACAACTACATCACCAACCCAAAAAAAAAAAAAAAAACCTTTTTTCATAACACACACCTCAACGCGGGAACCATTTGCATCAGCACATCGTGCCTTCCTCTTCTTCTTCTTCTGTACAAAACCTCTCTCGTTCTTCTTCTTCTGCACGAAACCTCAGAAAAATTCAAATGAAATGAAGGAAATGGCTTCTTCTAATTTATCATCGTCGTCGTCTTCCTCTGCCGCCGCTGCTGCTACCAGGACGACGTCACATTGGAGCAGCAGCAGCATTAGTTCAAGAAACGTGAATAATAATAATGATATTGTTAATTCTGCTAACAATTTACAGCAGCAGCAGCAAAGCCATCGCTCTTCTCTTCGCTCCAATAACAATAATAATAATAATAAAACTTCTTCTTCGTCGTCTTCTGCTTCTTCTCGCCGTTCCGTTACTCCTACTTCCCGTTCTCTCCTTCACAACGACAACAATGGTCGCTTTCTCTATCCATCTCTCACTGTAAACAATATTTTTTTAAATTTTTATTGGAACTTGTGCAATATCACTCACTGTTCTTGCCACAGTTTTAAAAATTAAAACTTTTTCAGTTTGCAAAGAACAAAAAAATCTTTTGTTTGTTTGAATTAGTTTTATAAGTTCAGTTGCAACCTCTGAAATATTTGGCTTCGATTTAATTAATTAATTGATTTTTTTGTTTACTTCTTCTGGCCACAGATTCAGGAAGAGTGAGAGTTGCAGTGAGACTACGACCAAGAAATGCTGAGGATCTCATTGCAGATGCTGATTTTGCTGACTGCGTTGAGTTGCAGCCAGAGGTCAATTCCTTTTTTTTTTTTTCCTTTTAATAATGCTAAAATGGGCAACTTCTCCATGTGGGTGATAGAGCTGATGATTTGGTCCATTTACTTTGTGAATTGATGATCCCTTTGTTGTTGCATATGTTGTATTAAAATAGCACCCGCTGGAGCCTCTGGTTTGATCACAGTCTAATAATTCCTTACTTTCTTGCAGATGAGAAGGTTGAAATTGAGGAAAAACAACTGGAGTTCTGAATCTTACAGGTTCGATGAGATTTTTACCCAATCTGCCTCTCAAAAGCGTGTTTATGAAGCTGTAGCAAAGCCTGTTGTCGAGGTAAGTTCATTATGCGTTGCGCATTTTGCATTTAGTCTCTTATTGCCATGGAGTATATTAGATTTGGGGATGTTAATCCTGTACTGTCTATTCTGATATGTTTTGCAGAGTGTGTTGAATGGATATAATGGGACAGTTATGGCATATGGTCAAACAGGGACTGGAAAAACTTATACAGTTGGCAGATTGGGCAAGAATGATGCATCTGAGCGTGGTATTGTGGTTAGAGCTCTGGAGGACATAATTGCTAATACCAGCCCTGATACTGATATTGTTAAAGTGTCATACTTGCAGGTACTAAAATCTTCCTTTTATGTTAAGGCATGCTTGACTCTCCAATGTAAGCTCTATTGAAGAAGTGGTTGGTATGTAAGGTTACAGTGCCTTTTTTTTTTTTTTTTTATTGTGGTGTCATGATGATCTGGTGGTGCTAATAAGATAAAATAAATGCAAGTGGCAACTCTAGTAAACTTGCTCTCTATTCATTCACTTTTATGTTCAAGACATTTCATTGACTGTCTATCATGATTGATTGGAGCCTTTTCATTGATGCTTATAACTAAATAGAAACAAGAAAGCAAACTCAAGAATTTACTTTGTGATCAAGTTAGCAATATGTAACATAGCCAACCATGCTAATTTTTTTTTTTTAATGCATCATCACTTTTCCATTTCACTTAATGTTATTGCTCCTGTTGTAGCTGATCATGCTAGCTCTTTTCTTTTTAATGGATAACTAATTTTCCATTTTCTCTTAATGTTATTGCCCCAGTTGTACATGGAATCTATACAAGACTTGCTTGCTCCTGAAAAGGTTAATATCCCTATTTATGAGGATCCAAGGACTGGAGAAGTGTCATTACCGGGTGCTACGGTAGTGAGAGTCCGAGATCTTGACTATCTTTTTGAACTACTGCAAATAGGTGAGGTGAACCGTCATGCAGCTAATACAAAGCAGAACACAGAATCTTCACGTAGCCATGCGATTCTAATGGTGGGTCTTTTACAGTTTTTAACTTTCCTTGGAAAACATGCCTCGAAGATTGAGATAATTCTTCGACAATGCTTGTTGTTAATAATGATATTCTGAACTTATGTATTCAAACGTGTTTGGTTGCATAGGTTTATGTTCATAGATCCATCCATCAAAAAATAGAAGATGACATAACTTCTCTAGTCACTAAAACTGATTTACCTAATGTCAATGGCGTACCAAGAGTAAGAAAAAGCAAGTTGCTGATTGTGGATCTTGCTGGATCTGAAAGGTTGGATAAATCTGGTATGCTGTTTTTCTTTAACTGATTCTGGTACATTGATGATTGCTTGCAAAAACTGATTTTCTTACTTCATAACTGGCATTCATCTAATTCATGTACTATTTTTAGAATTGTCCCTTAAAGTAATATTTCAGGATGTAACATGTTCCATGTAATAAGAACTGACGTAAATATCTTGAAAAAAATGTACATAATTATTTTCTTGTTGTGCAGGCAGTGAAGGTCACTTACTTGAAGAGGCTAAATTTATTAATCTTTCTCTCATTTCCCTTGGCAAATGTATAAATGCATTGGCTGAAAGCAGTCCTCATATACCCACAAGGGATTCTAAGCTGACCAGATTGCTGCGTGATTCATTTGGAGGTCAATATCTCTGTTCCTTCCACTATGCCCTCCCCCCTCTCTCTATCTATCTCTCTTACTTTTTTAATATCATGAATGACTGCAATTTTGGAAATTGCATAAGATCTATCCAAACATCAGCATTGCAGAAGCACCATATTATAGCAACTGCTAATTTATTATCTTCTATTATATTTATTTGTTAATGTTCTGTTTTTATAATAGCTTTACAATTACAATGTCATATGAAATTATTCATCCAATACTAATTGATTTGTAGCATGCTTTTACTTTATTTCTTTAAGTTATTTAATTAAAACCATTCTTTTCTGCAAGATGTAATGATATTTTTCCTAGTTATATTGGTATCTCAGTAATCATTTTTTTTTTTCTAATTTACTGCAATGGTAATGATATTTGGCAAGTATTCTGAATGGTTGTTCTATTATCCATTACCCATCTAAACCTTCTCAAGGAAATCAAAATTGTTTCCTCCTAAATAGGCTCTGCAAGGACTTCACTTATAATAACAATTGGGCCATCATCACGGCATTATGCAGAGACAGCTAGCACAATTATGTTTGGACAACGGGTAAGTTGTTAAGAGTTCATAATGCATTTTTAGGTGTTCTACTGCAATAGCGGACCAAAGTCATGTGATGTATCATTGGAAATCCCCTTCTCTCTTTCTCTCAATTTAATTGCTTTAATGTTTGATCCTTCAAAAATTGTAATTATGCGGTTCCAGGTGTTTTAATGATTCAAGGAGTGTGATTGGCACTTATTGTTTTTTAATAGAACATTATTCTCAAATTAGTAATATACAGCAGGTGATTAAGATGTAAAAACGAGTTACTCGTCATTTGGAAAGTTGTGCTCTAGTGATCTAGGGAGGTTAATTTGAAATTCCACATTTTATCATTATTAACAAAGCTTGCCTGATTTTACTTTTCTTCTAAAAGTTTTTGAATGCTCTAATTCATTTATTTGTAGTCTAGTTGGTATTGAAGAGATACTAGTCCTGCGTTTATTTTTTCGTCTTGGATTTTATCGAAGGGAATGCTATATAATCCATTATCTAAATGTTACCTAGTTGGCATGAGAATGTGCACTTTGTATTATTGACTGGGGTTCTAATTTGTGCTAGAACACAGGAAGGTATTTTCCTCACGAATCCCACAAATAGTGTGAATGGCCTCTTTGTGCAGGACAAAGAGGTGAACATGGTAAAGTGTGTATAAGCTGGTCCGTGCTACTATCTGAAACACCAAGTTAAAAAGGACCAAATGAAAAGAAACTCTCTTGTAGGGGGTTGCAACATTTCCCAGGCACTAGCGTCTCCCATGATTAACTGATTTGGAGAGTTTTGCATACTTATAGCACCCAAAAATGATAATTGTTTAAGGATGGACAACAATAGAGAAAGAACTTAAATTTGAGTGGTCCTTCATTCTCTGGAACATTCCAGTATCTTCTTTACAATGGCCTATGCACAATGAGTCTCTGTCCTTAGAAGGGTTGATTGGAATGAATACTGCCTTTTGTAATCATAAGTGTTTCTAATATATATCTCTCTTTATCTTTTATTTTGTCCTATACTTTTCAAAATTGATAGCTATTACATTGGATATTTAAATTTAATGATGGCATTTTTGTGTTCATTTTTCAATTTGGCTGGTTTGAATTTGCAATTTGACATGTTACATACCATTGGATTCTATTCATATTTTGATGGTCGAATTTAGAGTACCTTCCGATCCTTCCCAATAAACCTGATATCATATTCCTTTGCAGGCAATGAAGATAGTAAACGTGGTAAAACTCAAAGAAGAATTTGACTATGAAAGTCTATGTCGGAAGCTTGAGACTCAAGTGGATCATCTTACTGCAGAAATAGAGAGGGAACATAAATTGAGGGATACTGAGAAATGTAACCTGGAGAAGCGACTCAAAGAATGTCAAGACTCTTTTGCTGAAACAAAAAAGCATCTAGTCACAAGGTCTGAGGTAGTTGCCTACCTTGTTTACATATCATTTCTTTTTTATAATTTGTGCATTAGCCTTATGATGTGTATATATCTTCCACTTCCAGTAATGAGTTAACAGTTGTTCGTGTCCAATTTTTTTTCCCTTCTCATTCATTATAATCAAGCACCTTATTGTAGTTGCATATATTGTAGTTGATGATTTATCCAAATCTTCATTTTATTAGAATTCTGTCATTTTCTAATATCTCGTTCCAATTGCTTGCAGTTTCTAGAGAAGGAAAATACTCAGCTGGAGTTGGAGATGAAAGACATCCTAAATGAATTGAACCATAAAAAGAGTGACAATGATTTGATGAGGAATAAAATTGAACTGCTAGAATTGAGGCTCATAGAAAGCCAGGTATTTCCAGCCTCATGATAGAGTTGGAGTTTTTTTTTTCCCATTAATTAATTTATTTCTGTATATACTTATTAATGTGCATCTATTTAACGACTGTGCTTTTACTCTTTGTGCTTTCTGAAAAATTAAGGCTCATGCATAAGTCTTTGTTTAGACCTCTCCCTCTTATAAACTTGAAAACCTGACCTGGATTTTCCATAAAATTATAGGTAAAATTTGTGTCTAGCTGCTTTGGTATATGAATGAGTTAAGAGGATCATGTGGCCTCAACTAGTAACTGCACAATAAAACTTCCTTTAGACTCTTTTTCTCATCTTTCAAAATATACTAATTGTGCACAACTTAGTGGATTATAAAATGTCATCCTTGAAGGCAAGTTGGTAAGTGTAAAATATGAAAGTGGAATAGTTACAACTTGCTAATAAAACCCCCTATTTCTTAGGTACCAAAATATTTTTTTTAAAAAAAAAAACCTGCCTTGAGTAAACATTGCTTCTGAATGTTTTCAAGAACAAACGAAGAAGTTATCTTTGTGACAGCTGAAAACACAAAAGGGCTTGTTGCTGTGATAGCATTTTATTCCTATACCTGGCGATTGACCGAGTTTTGCTGTAGGTTAGACAACCAGAAATGCCGAAGTTGCCATGAGAATTGTGTGCAGACAGGATGATTAGCTGCCAGTTTTTTCTTATAAATCTTCTCTCTGTCTTTCCATTGTCTCCAATGCTGGGTCAACAAAATCATATCCATAAATTACTTTTGAGCGTCAAATATTTATAGACAAGCACATAGGTGTTTGATGTAGTTAAGCTAGTGGACATCTATCTATTAACCACTTAATTACAAAAACCCACTTGAATGTGGGACTAATGCTGTTCTTTTGATAGTAGCAGCATCAGCTGGAAAATTCTACCTATCAGAAAGTGCTTGCTGACACCACTCAGATGTATGAAAGGAAAGTATCTGAGCTAAACAAGCAGGTTGAAGATGAACATGCTCTTTGCAAAAGAACTCAGGAAGAATTAAATGTAATGAAACAATTGCTGAGTGATGGTCAAAAAACAATTAAGGTTAGTAATATATGTATTGTGTTTCTACTCCATCTCCGGTTTTAGCTTCAATCTTCTACATTGCAAGATCTTTTAGCCTTGGGATTGAATGTTGTTACTAGGTCTCTTGTATTTTCATAAAAAAGTACAAAGAAACACGTTTTACATGTTTCCTTTAAGATGTTCATCTTTCTGCACATAGAATGACATTCTCAAATTGTAAGAAATACTTCATATTGTCTGTAGCAATTCTTATTCAAAATGAATGCAAACTAATTGTGTCTTTGTCCTAGTAGCAACATGAGATGGAAAATTCTACATATCAGAAAGCTCTTGTGGATACCACTGAGATGTATGAGAAAAAAATTGCAGAATTAAATACGCGGCTACAAATTGAGCAAGCTCATACTGAAAGGGTTGAGGAACAATTAGATGTGACAAAGAAGCTCCTAACTGATAGTCAAAAGTCATCCAAGGTTAGAATTTATGTTTTCTTCCCCATCTCCAATTACGATTCCAAATACCTGCCTGATTGGTGGGATTTTTTTCGCGATTGACACTATTTCTCTGTTATTGTGTCTTGAAATGGAAATTAGCAAAGGTATAATTTATTTTTTTGTTCTTGGGTTTTTCGTCTACATTCCATACATATAGTTATTTCCAATTAATATTCAAAAATTTTATTGTACTAGTAAGTTTTATCAATATGTATCACCCTAATGCTATTTTTATTTCCTAGTAGCAACTTGAGGCAGAAAACTCTACATATCAGAAAGTGCTTGCAGAAACTACACAGCTGTATGAAAAGAAAATAGCAGAACTGATTAAGCAATTAGAGGATGAGCATGCCCGTTTTGAAGGAGTAGAAGAACAACTGGATCTGGCAAATAAGCTTTTAAGTGATAGACAAGACTCAATTCAGGTTTACTTTTTAATCTATGTTGCTGCTGCATATATAGATTGTATATATTGATGCATTGGACCAGATATTTGGAGGCCATATTGTCATCCGTTCTTCTTAGAACATTTGAATCTTTCTTTTCTTTTTTTTTTTTTTTGGGAAAGAAGCCCTAACAGTGTTGTATTATTTCGTCCTCTAACTAACTGCTGTATGTTTGAATTAATTGTGATTGCACTTTGCAAAACAAATATCCACTAATTTGATTCAGTTGCTTGAGTGCAATATAAAAAAATATATATTTTTGAACTCCATTGCTCTGTCAGAATTTAGCATGTCTATGCATTAGATCATCTATTCCATATCATCTTCCAGGAAGCTGTCTGTATTTTACTATTTTGTTGTTAAGTGTTTCCCTGCTAGGGGCATTTCACTGCAATAATGTAAATTAAACTGTGAATTGAATTATTATCTATTCATTATTGTATTTTCCACTTTTTGAATGTTTAGAACTTTTCCTAACTACTGTTTGTTATCTTTGTTTTTCATGATGCTTATAATTTTCAGAAGTCTGTGGTAAAACACTAATTCACTTGTATTTTTCATAGAGTTTTGTATTTGTTCCATGATATAGGATCTGGAAAAGATCGAAGAACTACATAGGAAGTTGCAAGACATGTATCATTTACATGATAATACCCTAAATGAGCTCCAATCCTTGAAGTCAGACAACGAAGATCTATTACAAGAGAAGGTTGGTGCATTACATACGATTTGCTTAAATTTTTTCTGCAGTTTTCTATGACATTGAATGTGTTGTATTGAAGCAAAAATTCCATCCATAGTATGCCTCATGTTCTATTAGGCCCTTCAATGTGTACTAACATTTGCAATATGCAAACTTGATATGAAGGAAACACTAAATGAAGAACTTAGCGACCTTAGGCGACGTCTCTTAATTGAAGAGAAGCAGAGGAAGAGTTTAGAACATGAGCTGGCTAAACTAAAGAAGAGTGCACCTGAAATTGACAATGACTTTGAGGTTTGTACTATGCATATTTAGTCACGTAATACTTATTTTTTTTATATTTTGTGACATTATATTGGATTCAGGACAAGAAATCATACTCTAAGGAAAACACTAGTAAACCATACAAGTCAAATTCATCAAGGGATACACTATCTGGACAGAGGGTTACGATTGCCAAGATTTGTGAAGAAGGTAATTTATGTAGTAAATAGCCATAACAGACAATGATTTTGTTCTTCGGAACTGGCTTCTTGAAAAATTCTGAGTCGAATGTTTTTGGGCTTCACAAATTCAGTTGGACTGCAAAAGATACTACAGCTATTATCATCTGAAGATTCTGATGTCCAAATCCATGCAGTAAAAGTGATTGCCAATCTTGCTGCTGAAGGTATGCTATGTTTGTTTCCTGAATAAATGCCACATGAATTTTCATGGGCTGTCTTTCACTTATTCTCCATGACAATCAAATTCTTAGTTTGCATTTTATTATCCTAAATGAGCAACATTTGTTGTTAATCCTTTTTCGTCCCCATTTTCCCCTCTTCTACATTTTTCATATTTCAGTTGTTGGCTTGTTGCTTCTGTACCTGCCTTTCTTTATCGTAGTTGTTTCTTTTTATGATTGTGTTGCACCAGTACAACGAATCTTGTTTCCTTTTTTGCTCTGTGGAATTCCTTTAAATACTAGGAGTCCATTCTTGTAATCCATCTGCTTTGCGTGAAAGCAAATAATATGTTTGGATTTCACCAAAAAACAGTGAGCAAAGAAGGAGAGGCAAAACTAACTTACGGTCATTATTGAGTTGTGCATTTATTCTGAGTTCCATAAAAATTTTAGTTCAAGACATTTTCACTACTTCTTTGGCATTTGCTATGTATTTTACTTTATGTCCTAGTTATGCAGGACTTTTCTTAGCAATTATTAGATCGCTTGGTATAGATGCATCTAATATTGAGATTGCAAGTAAAAGGAAAATGGTTGTTAAGAAGCTAGTGACAAGATTCATGAGATTTAATTAAGTAATGGTTAGATAGATTTGACTTGGTGGATGTACATTGTGGCATAATAAGGGGATGGATCATATTCCTTGGCTTTCCTTAATGAATTTGATGCAATGTGATCAATATGTTTTTGAAGAGAATATGGGTGGGGCTTACTTGATTTACAGGATAATGGCTCTTATGTTGTCATGCGCTTCTAAAATTCCTTTTCTAAATCTATTTTTAGGATTCTTGTACTTAGAGCCAATTTGAATAAATCATTTGTTGTCATTCTAAATAGACACTTTGTCTTTTCTAAAATTCCTCCATGTACGTTGGAAACCAAATTTATTTTTAGGGAAAATGATCAATTCTACTCTAAACTTTGGTCCAATTTTCAATGATATCTTATTTTCAAAGTTATATCAATTTATCTATTAAACTTTGCAAATTGTATTAATTTTATTCTAAGGATCTAAATATATTTTGAAGAATTACTTTTAAGTCCTTATAAAATAAATTTGTTTATTAAAATTCTCTATTTTGTTTTTAGAAAAAGTAATGTGTAAAAGAATATTCTCAAATATTAATCTTACCACTTTCAAACTAACCTTAAAAATTAATTCTAAAATTTTTTTATAAAATTTAACTTTTTTATATTATTTCATATAAAGTTCCCATGTTTTAATTTCTTAACAATTTGCTTCTAAACTTTCAATTGCATCATTTAAAAATTTTCTAACAGAGATGGAGGACAAAAAATAGTGTGAAAAGGAGAAAAACAAACGAGAGCATTGGAGATACTAAAAAAATATTAATCAAGAATATAAAGAAGATTTGATTTTTTTTTTTTAGAAAAAGTTTTATAAAAATTTCATTGTTTAAAAATCTTGCTCTATATTTTTATTTTTATTAATATTTAAGTATATAATAAATCAATTTTTAAGTTTTCTTTTGTATTGCGAGATTTTAAGAAATTTTTTATTTTTTTAAAAAATAAAAATTTCTTTATATTATTGATAATATTCTTAGTATCTCTAACTCTCTTTTTTTCTCCTTTTTGCACTATATTTTGTGTTCAATCTCCATTAGAATTTTTTTTTAAATAATATAACTGAAAGTTGAAAAGTTAATTTTAGAAAAATTAAAACATAGAGCCTTCTAAGTTATAAAATAATAAAAAAATTTGAAGTTTAATGAAAATATGTCAAAATTAATTTTTGAGGTTATTTTGAAAGTGGTAAAATTAATATTTGGGACAATGTATATATATATATTTGGTTAAAAAAAAGAGAAAGAGGATTTTAGTGAATAAATTTATTTTATAAGGATTAAAAATTATTATTATTTTAAATACATTGAGATTCTTGAAATAAATTTGGATCTAAATGATACAATTTGCAAACTTCAATAGCTAAATTAATATAACTAGGATATAATTGAATATTGGACTAAAGTTTAGTGTAGGGTTGATCATTTTCCCTTATTTTTATCTTACTCTTTGTGATCCCACTTTTTTATTTATTGATCCATCTCTACTTTCCAACCCTACATATCTTTTTCACTCACACATTCCATATCCCTTCATGTTTTCCATGTATAACAAGCCTCTTAAGATTATTGTTCTTTTTCCGCACTTCTCCGTGGTTCATCCTTGAATCTGGTGTTATCTTGCAAATTGCCACCTATATTTTTACTTAGCACAAAGAATCCACATTTGTACTTATTTTAGAATGATGTAAAGTTATTTTAAGATATTTAGCCTTAAGGATATAACTAAGTCAAGCAGACTTGGTCAAGATTGACTCGATAATAATCAAGTCGAACTTTCTGATTTGGCTGGCGAGTCAAGTTTGACCTCCATAATACTTGAGTCAATAGGCTTGCAAGCCTAATCAAGTTTGTATATGTTTACTGTTTTGCTTTTTTGTTATGAATTATTATATAAATATCATACTGAATCAAGTCAAGCTCAAGCTCTAATTGAGTTTGAATATTTCAAAATCTATATATTTTGAAACTTTATAGTTTTATATAACTGATTGAGTCATGTCGAGTCCAAAAATTATTTAATTGGGTCGCACTCAAGCTTTAAAAAAGAAACTTGATCGAGCTCGAACTTGGTAGTATTTTGATTCAATTCAACTCAATTGCATCCTTATTTAGCATATTTTATTGTATTGTTAGAGTTTTCCATTTTGTTAAGTTATTGTTGGTTGGATTAAAAAAAAAATTAAATAGTTGACAACTATTATCTTTCTTCGGTGTTTTTAATTTCTCTTTAGGTTTTGCATCATTTAGAACTATTACTTTAATATGCTTGAGTTGTTTCAATTAAATAGTTTTTTAGTGAATCTTTGACCGCAGAGTTGCTTGCTTCCACATTGAAGCATTAATAAACTTAAGGATATTAAATGATATGTAAACTTTTTTTTCTTAACATATATTTTCAGATATTAACCAAGAGAAGATTGTGGAAGAAGGAGGCTTAGATGCATTGCTTATGCTATTGAAATCATCACAAAATGCAACCATACTTAGAGTGGCTTCTGGGGCCATTGCTAATTTGGCAATGAATGGTAAACCTTAAATTCTTGCTCCTTTTTCCTCCATTTTCCTCATATCCATCCTTAGATGCATAAAACCTCATCAAATCAAATTAAGTGGCTCATATTTTACTGTTATTAAAATAAAAAATATATATTAAAAATTATATATATGTATATATATCTGTATATATATTATGTCTTTTCTTTTTGCTATTTGGAAGTGTTATCATATTTGGGCTCTTATGAGAACTCCAAGTCTAATATGCATGTGGAAAATAATGGTCTTCTATTTTTCTATATCTTGAACTTATATTTAAGATATTTCAAAGGGGTTGGGACCAAAGTTATGCGCATATCTTCCTGCAATAATACTATTCCTAGCTCATGTCCTTGCGTGCACATTCCTCATATAAAAATGGAAATTCTGTTTTATATTGTGTTGGATGGAATGATTACCTATTGGAGGTGTATAATGAGCTAGTATGGCTTGTGGGCCATGCTATGCATGGTTGCATAATACAGTAGGTGGAGAGTGGCACTGGCATGACCAACACGAACTGCTATATTAAACTTTTGGAATTTAAATATTGTCAAACTATATGTTGTAATTGTTTCTAATATTTTCTTACATATTACATAATGAAATCTTAATCCAATCAGATTTGGTTAAATATCATATGAAATTACATTTTTCATAAGTTCATGTTCTATTGTATTTCATTTGTTGCTTTTAAAGTGACTTATATAGATGACAATTAGAAATTCTAAGCCAATTGCATAATCTTAATTTCGCAGATAGTGCATGCATATGTAAGTTCCCTATTTATACTTGATTTTTTTTTTCTCATTTATGAGAAGAAAGTTGAAAATTTTATTTATGTCATAAGAAAAAAAAAAGATAAAAGTCCACAAGTGGGATAGCTGTGGCATGGCCAAATTACTCCTTTATGGCGTATGTTGAGTTCCAACATTGTTTCCAGTGCTACAAACATGCTGTTAATTACCCTATTTTTGTGTAGTATAAACCATGATTTCCCATTTCTACCTATTTACAGTAACAAAAGATTTTGCTAGTCTATGGTTCCTCTTTAGTAGTTAAAATCTAATACAGATAACTAATTTATTTTGGTTATAATTTATGATCATTGCAAAATTTTCTCAGAAATGAATCAAGGGTTAATAATGAGCAAAGGCGGGGCACAACTACTAGGAAAGACAGCATCAAAGACGGATGATCCACAAACCCTTAGAATGATAGCTGGTGCATTGGCTAATTTATGCGGCAATGGTAAGCTGAAGGTGGTATAGTAATTGCCATGTCGCATACTTCAAATATCTCAATTTTGCTACGTGCTAAGCCTGAATGTGCCTTCAATTTTTGTCAGTCATGATTTTACAATCTTGTTGTGTGAAAAAAGGGTTCTCATGAACATGCATACTTCATTATTGGTCAATCAATTTCAGGCCAATATGGAAATAAAATAACATTAGAAAGTCTATTGTTATCACATCACAGCCATACTTTGCTTAAATTGAAAGCACAGTGATTTTAGATTTTCTGTTTGCAAAGAAAACTTGAAATGCTTGACTACATTTTGGGGTGAGGTTTTAACTTTTGTCAAGAACAGTGATGTCAGATTCTTGGAATTCTTAGAGGTTTGATGTTTTGTTGGCATTTATTGACAAAGAATTATTAAAATGTGCAAATTACAATTTTTCTTTCTTTTTTTTTTTATTACTTTGTTACATTTCCTTTTTGATGTCGGTTGGGATGGAGCCCATTTAGAACTTAAATGGGCATTCAAGGTGCCCATTTAAATGTTACATCTAGAACTTAAATGGGCATTCCGAGGCTGCTTTTGCAGTGGGCTACAATGCAATGTAATGCATGTTACTTACCATCTCTTTTCAAATTGTCATATCTCCTAGTATTGACGACATGGTTATGGATTAACCTTTGCTATATATTTTGTATAAAGATGAACAAGAGACAAAGCTTGCTAGAGTGTTTCTTTAGAAGCAGATTTCACGTGTCAAACTGAAGAGAGATTAATGTAAATATTTTCATCTTGCAACAGAAAGGTTACATATGATGCTGAAAGAAGATGGAGGAATACAGGCACTCTTGGAAATGGCGAGATCCAAGAATGATGATGTCATCGCACAAGTTGCAAGAGGGATGGCTAATTTTGCAAAATGCGAATCTCGAGGCATTCTTCAAGGTTTGTGTTTCGGTAATGTATGTTATCACATAATGGTTATGTTTACCAATTACCGATCATGATTGTAATATTTTTCTGCAGGACATAGAAAAGGTCGTTCACTTCTAATAGAAGATGGTGCTCTTCAATGGCTGATTGCCAACTCTAACTCTGCTTTGTCTTCAATTAGACGCCATGTTGAGCTTGCACTGTGTCACCTAGCTCAAAACGGTAATAACTGCTCGTTAAGCTTAAGCTTTGACATTGAAAAATAAGAATTTTGAAATTAATGAATAAAGTAAGAAATGAAGAGCATGCTGGAATTGAAAATAGTGTTAATAACTTCTGAGTTATAAAGTTTGATAATAAATTGAAAGCAGGAAACATCCAAGTGTTAACATATGTGATCATGAATTTACTAAAATATGAGGACTCATCCATTCATGTGCTTTTAGAATCCTGAGAATTTTTTTTTAAAAATAAAGAAACTACAACTTGAGCAAGCACAATGGCCTCATTATATAGTTTAATATTCTGAATCATAATCTAAATTCTGTGCTCTACGCAGGCATTTCCTTTTCTAATTTGTTTGTCATAGACTAGTTGTATAACTCTTTCACGCAATTGAATCTACCTATTGCAGCGGACAATGTCAAGGATTTCATTTCAAGCGGCAGCGTTAAAGAACTCGAACGAATATCAGTCGAATCCAATCGAGAAGATATTCGCAACCTTGCAAAGAAGACACTGAAATTGACCCCAGCATTTCAAGATGAGTAAATCCCCAGAGTGACAGTAAGCTTGTTGACTCTAATAGCAACTTAATCAGCGTAGCAGTTGGTAATATTATCAACTAAAAGAAGCTTATTGTACTGGAAAGACGCTTCAGAGTCTCCTCCTGATGGTATAATGTGTAGATACAATATCAATAGCTGAGTAAATGTAACCAAAAAAAATATACATTTTTTTTTTTTTGAATTTTGAACATCTCATGTAAGTAATATATGTCATGTTTCCTATTTATTAACATTTGTTTCAATTGGCATTAATATTATGCTAATTTACAAATTGATATGATCACTTAAATAAATTACAAAATAGATTACATGTATTTTTTAAAAAATTCTAATGTAAAATAAGAGTTAAAATTCATTTGCTTAACAAACAAAAGGACATGATCGGAATGAAAAAAAATGTAAACACTAAAAAAAATTAAGTTTTCTTTTTTGTAATTTGCCACTTTTTAATAAACTGGGAAGTAATAGGAAGATTCAGAAAACAAGTTGCAAGTCTTACTCATGTAATTCTGTAATGCAGATATCCTAAGTTATGATCATTTCCAAAGCTGTAGTCACTCAACTTCTTCAAAAATATAAGCTTGTGTGCACATGTATTATTATAGGACAAACGCACATACATAATATTATGTCAAATATTGCCCTTTAGCAATGTAGTTCCTCCGACAATAAATCTAATCTCAAATAATCATAAACTACGACTCAATCAAACATCCAATTATTCAAATTAAGTTGGTAGAATTTAATAGAGATATGAGCATTCTGTCTCCAAAATCGAACTAACCCAATTTATGTACGTAAAAATCGTACTACCTCAAAATTTCAAGAAAAAAAAAAAATTGAATCAATCAAATCAAAATTTTTTACACCAAAAGTGTGTTGGGTTCAAATAAATGTCACAAAATTTTATAGAATTTATTTGCTAATTCAAGTAAGTGTGTTTGATTTAAATGAAAACTTTATAAAATTTATTTCCAATTCTAACTTTTTAATCGTGTGAAATTGTTTAACAATAAATCCATTCTTATTGATGAAATACGTTTAATTCAAATGAATTCAGAATTTATTTGCAAATAAATTCTATTTAAAATGAAATGAATTCTTTAATAAAATTGAACTAAATAAGGGTAAAAACTAAATAGAATTAAATCAAACTAAAACTTTCTAAAGTTTTATTTTAATATTTTTAAATTAAATTATTATTATTTAGAATTATTTCAAAAATAGTTTAATAATTAAAAATCAGCTCTCTTTAGTTTTACAAAAGAACCGAAATGAATTGAAAATATTTTTAGTTTTTAATATTTAAAATGAATGAAATTGAAATAATTAAAAAATAAAAATAAAATTAATTAAATAACAAACTCAAAAAAACCGAAAAAATCAAACCGAATACTCACCTTATCATTTCAACATTAAGACTTCGTTCGTTTGTGAAAAATATTTTCTCTTATTTTCTATTGTTTGGATAACCAGAGAAAATAAGTAAATAACAATAAATTGTTAGTCAACAGAGAATAATTTTAAAATAAGAGAAAATGATTTTCCATTTTAAAGATGAGAAATCATTTTGCAAAGCTTATAAATATGAGAAATTAACGAAAATGTGCATTTTTTTTTCTTATTTCAATTTTGCCCTTCTTTTTTCTTTTTTTATTTTCTCATTTTTTCTCCTTTTTTTTTTATTTTCTCCTTTTTTCATTCTCTCCTTCCTTTTTTATTTTTATTTTCTCCTTTCTTTGTCTTCTCTCATTTTTTCTCTTT
>CATIWM010505202.1:0-12969 GCA_949671775.1 Mallotus repandus
ATTGTTGTTATTGTTATTAGTATTATATTTATATATATAATATTTGAAAATAAGACAAAAGAGATATATATATATTAATATAATTATTTTTAATTATTTTTGTTGTTGTTATTATTATTATTATTATTATCATCATCATCATTGTTGTTAATGTTATTAGTATTATATTTATATATATAATATTTGGGAAGAAAACAAAAGATATATATATATATATATAAAAGAAAAGAGTGGTAAAGGGTTGGACACATGGGTGTCCCTTTCTCTTTATAAAAGGGAGAAGAGTGGCTCTGCAGGCACAAAAATGATAGAGAACAGTGGGAAAGGAGCAGCCTTAGGTGGAAAATTTTTAAGTTTAATACCAATTCTTTTCTTTTTCTTTTTCTTTTTATTTTTCTTTTTCTTTAAATACTCAAACGAATTTCGGATCGACCCCAAATTTGAACTGTAACTTCTCCTCACCCTCTTCTTTCTCTCCATAATTTTTATTTCGCAAGAAAACACCCAAAAAATACCCAAAAATTCAAAGAAATTTTCTACTATTCCGACGGGTTTCAAGCGACGGGGTTGCCTCCATTTCATTTCTCTCGTTATTAGGAGTCTATAGGTACCAACTACGTGTCAGATCTACACCCGCAGAATATTTGGCGAATATTTTTAGGTAATTTCGGTTTATTTTCTATTTCTATAATTCAATGCCTATTTTGGTTGGTTTGAGGCTTTAAATGTATTCTTCTAATTATTTTGAACATTTTGGTACATTTTGTTTGTCCGGGTGTTGAGTTTTTTGGTGAAATTTGGGTGGGTCCCACCTAAATCCCGATGGGTAAATATTACCGACCCTGAAATAATTGTGATACTATTTTTAATAAATAGTATAAATTGTGGTGATCAATTTCCTTATAAAGAGTTTAGTCAAATTTTTTACGGATTTTGAGAAATAAGTCTTAGGAAGTTTACATTGAAAATTAGTTAATTTCCATTTAAATTAGTTTTAATTGTCAGAGATAATTCTTAAGCCTTATATCAATCATCTAGGGCGCTCCTAAATCAATTTTCATCATTCCATCTTTTTTATACATTTTTACAATTTTTTGGAGTTATTAGGTATTTATTTGATAATTATATATATATATATATATTGTTTATAGAGTATACCGGAGCAGAGGCATCGGGTAATAGGTGAAAAAGGACACATCAGCCTGCTCACTCGACTTGTAAGTTAATATTTGAAATGTGTGTTGGATTTACACATAAAATATAAATTAATTGTATATATTTAAAAAGGACAGTTTAATTAAGAATTTATATTTTAATATTGAAATATTTATAACGTTGAACTATTGTATTTAAGAAGAGGATTCAATTTAAGAATTTATATTTCCAATATTTCTATATTAAAAATGTTGATTTTGACATTTTAATATATTGATTATATTAAATATTATTTTGCTATTATTATTTTATTATGATGATTATTGATGCTTTAATTCGGTTATTTATTATTATGATTTTTATTATAAGGATATGGTGAGAAATTAAAAGTATTTTCATTTCCAATTATAGTATTTCTTTTGCATTTTATATATATAAATATCTTTGGAAAAGACTGGTAGAACGGGCTATTTGATGGGTGTCATCAGGATCGCGTGTACACAGGTAACAATTTTGAGTCGGGCCCTTGTTGAAGAATTTATTTGTAAAGATCGGTGGTGTCATGACCCAAAACTCGAAGGTCATGACCGGCCCTAGGGAACGAGAATCCACACAAATCCGGAACCCGTAGCAAGCCTAAACCATAACTTTCACACCAAACATAAACACAAATTTACCAAAGAATTAAACCCTTTTCTTATTTCATAAAGAATTTTCCGTAAGTAACATCGCAATAAAATATTTTTACAAACAGTCAAGTACAAGACCACTGTCAAAATCATCATAATATACTACAACAAATACATACTATTACTACAATGTCTAAGAAATACAAAGAACTGATAGTTTAAAATTTACATAAATCACCCGGTGAAGAAAGAGTATGGCGGAGAGGATAACTTGGGGAGGTCTGAAGGGAGGAATCCTGAAAAAAATAATTAAGGGGAATCAGACCTCAGTGAGTGAATCATTATTATATATACGCATGCAACCTAAGGGCACAAACACTCAAGCAGCAGTATAATGATATTTGTATATTTATATTTATTTAGTTTATACATGCATTTCATGCAAATGCTCCAAAAACATTTTTTTTATCAATACAACAGATAGAAACAAGTGGAGGATCGGAGCAGAACCCTAAGAATTTCGTAACCTCAATCACTGATCCTTACTAGCCAATAGGCCTATTTAATTCCAAATAGCATTGCTCTTTTCCAATTGGGCAGTGGACCGGCCCTGATACCCTGAAAGGTCAACCAAGCTACAACAGACTCGCTGCTAGCATGACTAGGCCCGAGACCCTGAAAGGCCAACTGAGTTGTTGTAGCCACACCCCTCTCTATCAAAAAATCTCAATAAATCATTTTAACTATATCTCAAACCATACAATCTCAAGTCAATCAAAATTTTATAACCTAGTATCTAGTATATTAGTGCACACACAATCTTAGTGTAGCCCACTAGGTAGCACGTTCTACTTCTATCCTCCAAAATGTCATATCAAAAATAAAATGATGAAATCATGTTGACCATTTGCAAGATCAAACTCCTAATTTTGATATTTGACAATCAATTTAAGTTACTAATGATTTCATTCAAGTGTGTAGGAACTTAATTTTTTATTAAGAATACTTGTTCATATCTGAAATATGAAATACTATCTTCATACTATATTTTGTTGAAATATATTATCCCAAAAGTATATGTAAACTATTCGGAGCAATTGGAAGTCAAAAACACTCAATTTTTATACTTACAGGTGTCACCTCACAAGGGCCTCAAGAGCTGATCCCTATGCTCACTAGCGACCTACACTCACTAGCAATGCTCATGAGCACTATTCAAATCATGAGCATCATTCCTGATAGCAACCAAGAATGTGTAAAATCAGACACGCTCATAAGCCACCCTCACGATCATGAGCGGCTCATGAGGGTTAGTTCTGATAGCATTCAATGGATATTTTTGAATGCAACGATCCTTAAATCAGCCCTTATGAGCCAGGACACTACCCTCACGATTGTGAGTGTCGTTTCAACTACAAAAAGTCCAAAATGATTCAAAATTCAACAAGAGACATTGGAGACACAATTAATGCCTCCAACAACTATACTTTGAGTTATTTATCTATATAATTAACCCTTAGAGTTCAATTGAAGGTTTAAGAAACTTGTTTATCATTCATTCTCTCTTAAGCATTCAATTAAGCTCTCAAATTCTCTCTTAAACAATTTCTGTATTTATATAAGTCTTGTGAGAGTTGGTGAGTGTTAGAATAGATATTCTTGTTCTTCTATTTTTTGGGTTTGAGAAAATAGGAAGTGAGATTCTATTCTAAAGGAATTGGTTTAAGTGTTTGGCCATTAAAACACTTGGGAATTTAGTTTTAGTGAAAGCCTTCAAAACACTTGTGAATCAGTTTTTGAGTGAGCCTTGAAAACTCAAGTTGTAAGGTTTGAGTTGAGCCTAAAACTCAAGTTATAAAAATCAATCTAGGAAATAGATTGTAGTGATTCAAAATCCTAACTTCGGGATAAGTTAGGTGGAGACGTAGGATTGTTAAGAATTTGAACTCCTTAAATTCTTTTATTCATCATTCATCTTTCTCAACATTCTTTTAATTCTTGCTCATTTGTTTTTTACTTTCGATTTTTAGTTGATAGCCCTATTCACCCCCCTCCCCCCCTCAAGGGTATTTTCATTTGGTATCAGAGCTTGAATTCTAGGAACTTCATTGCTAGAATACAAGATCATGGGAACTGAAAATCAAAACTCCTCCTCTCTTAGACCTTTCTTTAATGGTAGTGATTATCCAAATTGGAAATTCAAGATGGAGCTATATCTAGATAATAAATCTAGACTTTGGGAAAGTGTCCTAAAAGGATGGGAACCTCCTAAAGCTACCAAAGATGGTGTAGTCACTATCTTTTCAAAAGATGAATCTAGTAATGACCAAAAGGAAGAAAACTTTAAGAACAAAAAGGCTATGATCACTATCATCCTCCATGACAAGAGAAGAAAGTAGCAAGTTTCGGCATTGTATTTCTGTAAAGGAAATGTGGGAAACTTTGGAAAACCATTTTGAAGGCAATGTATAAGTTAGAAGTAAGAAGGTTCAACTCCACATGTATGAGTATGAACTCTTCAAAATGAAGCCACACGAATCTATCACGGAGATGATAAACTGTTTCATGGCTCTTCTCACAACTCTCAAGAAACTTGGAAAATATTTTTCCAAAGAAGAAGTAAACAACAAGATTCTAAGAATCCTACCTAAGAAGGATTGGTAATCTCGAGTTACTTCAATTAAGGAAGCTCAAGACCTCTCAACTCTCTCAACTGATGTGCTTATTAGACAGCTTCTCACCCATGAGCTTACAATAAAGCAAACAGGTGAAGAGCAAGAAGAGACAGAAGACAAGAAGAAAAGCATTGCACTAAAAGCTTAATAAAATGATAGTGAAGAAGAAAACATTAAAGATTCTAGTGATGAAGATGATGAAATTGCCATGCTCATAAGAAACTTCAAGAAGTCCTTGAGAAAACAACACTCCTCAAGAATAAGAGACAACAAAAAGTATGAAAGAGATGGTAAAAAGAAAGTCAAAGAAGTTACTTGCTATGAATGGAAGAAACTGGGTCACATTCGAAGTGAGTGTCCCAAACTCAAATTCAAGAACAATGGAGCAAAGGATAAAAAGAAGGCCTTCAAGGCTACTTGGGATGACTCCTTTGAATTCGAAAGAGAAGAGGAACAACAAGAAGTGGCCAACCTTTTCTTCATGGCTCTTGAGGATAAAAATGAGGTACCATCTATTTCTAACTCATCTTATGATGATTATTTTGAATATGTTGATGATGATGATGATGATGATGATGAGAGCTCTTGTGAGCAAAATTATGCATAAATATACTAGTTTACTTTCTAGGAAAAAGTTTTTCAAGTATAAGTTTACTAGCTTATCCGAGGAATTTAGAAACTTGAAAAATGATTTTCTAAACTTGTTAAATCAAATGAAAAACTTGGAAGTGATTTGGAATGTTCAAGTTCTTTGGAAGACCAACTTAAGAAAGCAAATGATGAAAATCATAAACTTTCTAAAGAAGTCTTAGAGCTAAAAAATTCCATTTCAAAATTTAAGAGAGTAAAAGAAACTTTAGATAGTATTATTGACTCTCAAAAATTTAATGGAGATGCTTATGGAATTGGGTACAAAAATAGGATGTCTTCTTCATCATCATCACATATTAATTTTGTTAAAGCATATGATTCTATTGCATCTACATCCCAAAATGAGACTCGAGCTTTTAAAGCTAAGAGGTCTCATGTGTCAAATAATAAGGGAAAGTCTCATAAGACTTAGCCTCCATTGACACAAAGAGGTAAGGCTCAAACTAGAGCACCACAACCTAGACATGCTTATATGTATACTAGACAAAATCATAATAGCCATGTTGCACAACACAATACACATAAACATGTTGCCCAAACCTATCAAAATATGCATTGTCATTGCTAATGTATGTCTCACACTATGACTCAAAAGAGATATAGAAAGCATTCACCACCATAATACACAAGGCATGTTTCACACATTAGGAAAGCATATCATCCTAGGAGAAATAAATTTGCCAATTTTGAGTGTTTTTATTGCATGACCAAAGGTCACTCTAGCAATATGTGCTTCTATAGAAGATTCCACTTAAACTTGCTTCCTTTGGATTTTCTTGAGACTAACCAACCTAGACCAAGAAAGGTTTAGGTTCAAAAGAATGTGTAAATTATGATGTGTAGGTATGCTTGAAGTCCACAAGAATGAAAAGTAAATGGTATCTTGATAGTGGATGTTCAAGACACATGATCGGAGATAAAAGGCAATTCAACATGCTTGATGCTAAGGATGGATGACATGTCACCTTCGAGGATGATGCAAAAGGAAAGATAATTGGCATTAGAGAAATTGGTAATCCTCAATCCTTATTTATATATCATGTATTGTTTGTTGATGGTCTTAAACATAACTTGCTTAGTATAAGTCAATTATGTGATATGGGAAATAAAGTCACTTTCCATCCTAAAAATTGCTTTGTTAGTAGTCTTGATGAAGATAAAGTAATTTTTAGTGGTGAAAGAGTAGATAATGTCTATGTTATTGATTTGAATAAAATTGACAACAAAGATATTAAATGCTTGATGTCTATTTCCCATGACACATGGACATGGCATAGAAGGTTATGACATGCTGATGTTGAGCTATTGAATGATCTTTGTAAACATGAACTTGTGATTGGTTTACCAAAATTTGAATTCACTAAGGATAAACCTTATGATTCTTGTCGAAAGGGAAAACAATCCAAGTCTTCATTTAAGCTCAAAAATATTGTGTCAACCTCTAAGCCACTTGAACTTATACATATGGATTTATTTAGTCCAACAAGAGTTACTAGTCTCGGTGGAATGTACTATGCATATGTATTGGTTGATGACTACTCTAGATTCACTTGGTTGTGTTTTCTTACTCACAAGAATGATGCTTTTAATGCATTTGAAAAGTTTGAAAAAAGAGTTCAAAAAGAAAAAACTTTTGCATTACTTCTATTACAAGTGATCATGGAACCGAATTTGAAAATGAATTTTTTAAAACTTTTTGTAGTGAAAATGGCAATTCACATATGTTTTCATCTCCTAGAACTCCTAAAAAAATGGGGTAGTTGAGAGGAAAAATAGAAATCTTGTGGAAATGGCTAGAACAATGCTTCATGAGTATAATTTACCTCTATACTATTGGGCGGAATCTGTTAACACATCTTGCTACATTTCAAATAGACTTTTCAAAAGACCAATTTTAAATAAAACTTCTTATGAGCTTTGGAACAATAGGATACCCAAAATCTCATATCTAAGAGTATTTGGATGCAACTGCTTTATATTAAACACCAAGGATAATCTTGGGAAATTTGACTCTAAAGTCGATGAAGGAATTTTCCTAGGTTACTCCATCTCTAGCAAAGCATATAGAGTATTTAATAAAAGAACTTTGGTTGTTGAAGAATCTATGTATGTTTTTTTCGATGAATGAAACTCACTTGATCCTAAAAAGGATGTTTGTACTGTTGATGATGATATAGGTGATCTTATGGAAGAGAAAAATCAAGAAGAAAACAATGACAAACCTTTGGAACTTGAAGATCCTAAAAAGGAGGAAGATGAGAAAATATCTCAACCGACCTTAAAGGACAATCTTCCAAAGGATTAGCAATTAAAGAAAGCTCATCCTCAAGACCTCATTATTGGTAATACTACACAAGGGGTAACAACTCATTCTAAACTTAAATCTATTGTTAATTTAGCCTTCATTTCTCAAATTGAACCAAAAAATGTTGATGATGCTTTGAGTGATGAATTTTAGGTCCTTGCTATGCAAGAAGAGTTAAATCAATTTGAGAGAAATAAAGTTTGGACATTAGTTCCTAAACCAAAACATCATCCTATTATAGGCGCCAAATGGGTGTTTAGAAATAAGATGAATGAATAAGGTATCATAACTAGGAATAAAGCAAGACTAGTAGCTAAAGGTTATAATCAAGAGGGAGGCATTATCTTGAAGGCATTGATTATGATGAAACCTATGCCCCTGTTGCAAGGTTAGAAGCTATTAGAATGTTACTTGCATTTGCATCATTCATCGATTTTAAACTTTATCAAAGGGATGTAAAAAGTGAATTTCTAAATGGTTTTATTGAAGAAGAGGTTTATGTTGAACAACCTCCAGGTTTTGAAAATTTTGATTTTCCAAATCATGTATTTAAGCTTTCAAAAGCATTGTATAGATTGAAACAAGCTCCAAGAGCTGGGTATGAAAGATTAAGCAATTTTCTTTTAAAGAAAGGTTTCTCTAAAGGAAAGGTGGATACAACTCTTTTCATAAAGAAATCCAAACATGTTTTATTAATTATTTAAATTTATGATGATGACATTATTTTTGGTGCTACTAACCATTGCTTGTGTGAGGAATTCTCTAAGTTAATGCAAGGAGAATTTGAGATGAGTATGATGGGAGAACTCAAATTCTTCCTCGGATTACAAATTAAGCAATGTAAAGATGGGATTTTCATCAATCAAATCAAATATACAAGGGACATTCTCAAGAAGTTTTGTATGGATGGAGTAAAAGTTTTGTATGGATGGAGTCAAACCAAGCAAAACTCCAATGAGTACCACCACCAAACTCAACAAGGATGAGAATGGCAAACCGGTTGATGAAAAGCGATTTAGAGGTATGATTAGATACCTTCTTTACTTAACTGCTAGCAGACCCAATATCATGTTTGCTACTTCATTGTGTGCTAGGTTTCAATCTAGTCCTAGGGAGTCCCACTTAAATACAATCAAAAGAATTTTCAAGTACTTAAGTGGAAGTTTGCATTTAGGACTTTGGTATCCTAGGAGTTCATCCTTTGACTTGATTAGTTATTCAAATACAGACTTTGCCGGTAGCTTATTAGATAGAAAGAGCACTTATGAAACTTGTCAATTCTTAGGACAATGTTTAGTTTCTTGGTTTAGCAAGAAATAAGTTTTGGTTGCCTTGTCCACTGCTGATGCAGAATATGTTGCAGCTAGTTGTTGTTGCTCACACATTTTTTGGCAAAAACAACAACTTAAGGACTATGGCATTGAACTTGATCACATTCCTATTAAATGTGATAATACGAGTGCTATAAACCGTAGTAAGAATCCCATTCAGCATTCTAGAACCAAGCCTATTGACATTAGACATCATTTCTTGCGTGATCATGCATAAATTGGTGATATTCATCTTGAATTTGTTGACACTAATCACCAATTAGCTGATATTTTTACCAATTGTGAGGAAAGATTGAATTTCATTAAGCATGAGCTTGGTGTGATAGACGGTACTAGTTTAACTTAATTTTGTAATAAATTGTTGAATTGATAGTTATATATATGTGTAGTCATGCTCTTACAATTGTGTCTACCTTTTGTTTATTTTTCGTATCTGATACTCTTTTACAAAACCATGGATAATTAAATTTTCTCATTTATATTTATTTTTGGTTTATTTCTTGTATTTGATACTATTTCTTAAAATTACATACTTCATGCTTATTTTTAAGAAATCTATATTAAATACTATGAATAATTTAAATTTGAATATTTGCTATTTAATAATTAATAATTGAATTTTATTCAACTTATTGATTATTTAATATGCAAATTTATTTCCATTTACATATTTTATTATATTAATTTCCCATTTGCATGATATATTTTAATATCAAAATTTGATTTAAAATATTTTCTAAATTCACAAATTTTTATGTCTTTAATATATAATTATTAAAATTCTATTTTACTCATCATGCATTAGTTTTATTTCATGATGGTATAAATGTTAGCATTTAATTTGAGATGTATTTTATTTGAATTGATGATTTAAATGCTTAGGGACCTAGTTGTACGGTTTTTAGGATATAATTGTCCAAATTTTGAAAGTTCAGGGGCCATAGTGTAATTGCGTCATGAGCTGTTGCAGCTCATGACCGTTTCTTCTAGTTCTACCAGCCACGCTCACGAGTGTGAGCCGCTCGTGAGGGTAGGCCTGGCAGTCAAGAAATCCTACATTGAGTAGGATTTGAAATTGTTTTGCACATTTTCCTAAATTCTAACGAATTCATGCTATTTTTTTAATTTTATGACTTGTTTTTTAGTATTTTAACCATAATATTTACCTATTTAAACCCTTTAAACCTCACTCTTCTTCATCACTTCATATCTTTGCAAATCAAACTCTTCTCTTTGTAATGTCTCTCTTCTCTCCACGGCTCCTAAGAAGAATGTTCCTCAAGAAGTTGTTTCATCTTCAAGAAGAGCTACAAAAGATCAACCTAGAAAGCAACCTCCAATCTCTTATTCCTCAACCCAACTTAGAAAAAATGGTCAACAATTTGGAAAAACAAAAATTATATCTACTAAGTTCATGTCTAAATCCACTTTGTAGAAGATGGGTTGCTATGAAGAAGTTCATTCTCTACTTGATAGGATAGGTATTTATCACTTTGCTGTTAAACCTCTTCTAACCTATCCTTCTCTTATTATTGAATTCCTTTCCACCTTTACCTTAAGAACTCAATTCATTGATGATCACAATCCATTATATAGCATGAGGTTTAGGTTGGCTAGTAGAGATAGGTTTCTAGCCTCCCATCAATTTGAGGCTATATTTGGTTTTCATCAAGGGGGTCTTGATTCTCTTAACTCTACTTGGTCCCCTAACAATTTATAGGTTCAAAATGCCAAACCAAATGCTACTCCTTTTGTTACGGGTCATACAAAAGCATCCTTTTTTGCTTCCAAATCCCTTTGGTATATGCATAGGTTCATAACTTCTACTTTTCATGCTAGGGGACTAAGCAATGAATCAATCTCTTTTAATGACTTATTTCTTCTTCATTGCTTTATTGATAATGTGGAATTTGAATTGGGAAGGTGGCTCCAATGGCATTTATGGTTGGTTAGTGATAGTATTAGTGGTACCATATGTGTTGGGGGGATCATCACTAAGATTGCAAATTTCTTTGGGATCACTCTTAATAATGTCCCTTCTCTTCCTCCTTCCTTTCTTGATGAAACCTTTTTGAGAAACTCAAGACAATTCAAGCTTGTTAGAAGCATTTGGGTATTGAAAGACGAAGTAGAAGATGAAGATGTTGATAAGGAGCTAGAATAAGACTTACAAGACATAGAGCATATAGGCACTCATGGCCTTGAAGGTATTGATGAAGAAGCACAATAAGAGCAATATCCTTATTAAGCCCCCACTCAAAGGAAGAGATAAAGAGGACCCTCTTTCCTCTCAAAGTGTTGAAGGAGAACCGATATGCTTGGGTGGCTTCTTTGATCGTCTCTCCATTGTGGAATCAAAATTCAACACAAGGTTTGATCATGTGGACACAAGGTTTGATAGATTTGAGCAAAGAATGGATCATATGGAGCATGACATTCATCATCTTTATGCTCATCATAACATCCAATGCACTTGGAATCCTCCTCTTCCACCTCCTCCTCCATTCTAAGACCCTTAGGTTATTTGTTTCTTAATTTGCTCTATCATGTTTTCATTATTTTAGTTCTTGGTCTTTTCTTTATTTTTAAATTTTATTTTGGTTTATTTCTAGTTTATCTCTTTCTTTTCCTTTTGTCTTTGCCAAAAGGGGAGAAAAAGATGTGTTTGTGTTTGTGATATGCTAAGCGCTACATGATCATGTGTTATGTATTGTTATGTTTTAAAGAAGATATTTTTTTTAGATTATCTTTTAATATCATTTTACATCTCCTTTAAACTCATTCTATTTGCAACATCCTTTATATCTTTTCTTAACACATTGCATATATTAAGGGGGAGTAAATTAATTTCTCTTATTGCTTTTATTTAATTTGAAAGGTGGAGCTATTTTACATAGCCTTAATGTTTTCTTGTTAAATATTTTTGACACACACACACATTATTTATTATTTTATTAAATTGTTTGTCAAAGACAAAAGGGGGGAGATTGTTGACCATTTGCATGATCAAACTCCTAATTTTGATCTTTGACAATCAATTTAAGTTACAAATGATTTCATTCAAGTGTGTAGGAACTTAATTTTTTATCAAGAATACTTGTTCATATCCGAAATATAAAATAATGTCTTCATACTGTATTTCATTGAAGTATATTGTCCCAAAAGTATCCCTAAAGTATCTGGAGCAATTGGAAGTCAAAAACACTCAATTTTTGGACTTACAGGTGTCTCCTCACAAGCACCTCATGAGCTGATCCCTACGCTCACTAGCAAAGCTCATGAGCACTATTCAAATCGTGAGCGTCGTTCCTAACAGCAACTAAGAATGTACAAAATCAGACACGTTCACGAGCCACCCTCACAATTATGAGTAGCTCGTAAGGGTTAGTTCTGACAGCATTCAATGGATATTTTTGAATGTAACAGTCCTTAAATTGACCCTCAAGAGCTAGGACATTAACCTCATGATCGTGAGCATCGTTTTAACTGCAAAAAGTCCAAAATGATTCAAAATTGAATAACAGATGTTGGAGACACAATCAATGCCTCCAACAATTATAATTTGAGTTATTTATCTATATAAAAATTAGAGTTGAATTGAAGGTTTATGAAAGTTGTTTATCATTCATTCTCTTTTAAGCATTCAATTAAGCTCTCAAATTCTCTCTTAAACAATTTTGTATTTATATAACTCTTATGAGAGTTGGTGAGTGTTAGAATAGATATTCTTATTCTTCTAATTTCTGGGTTTGAGAAAATGGGAAGTGAGATTCTATTCTAAAGGAATTCGTTTAAGTGTTTAGCCATTAAAATACTTGGGAATTTGGTTTTAGTGTAAGCCTTCAAAACACTTGTGAATTGGTTTTTGAGTGAGCCTTGAAAACTTAAGTTGTAAGGTTTGAGTTTAGCCTAAAACTCAAGTTGTAAAAATCAATCTAGGAAATAGATTGTGGTGATTCAAAATCCTAATTTGGGGATAAGTTAGGAGGAGACGTAGGATTGTTGAGAATCCGAGCTCCTTAAATTCTTGTGTTCATCATTCTTCTTTCGCAACATTCTTCTAATTCTTGCTTATTTGTTTTTGAGTTTTGATTTTTATTCGATAGCCCTATTCACCCCCCCCCCCCAACCCCCCACCACTATAGCGCATTTTCAAATCATATTAAAATATGAGCAACATCAAAATTAAACAATTGATATTCGCATTTATATATATATATATA
>CATIWM010505427.1:0-16989 GCA_949671775.1 Mallotus repandus
AATAAAATGCCATCAATTTAAACTCATGTTTTACCATCTTAATTAACAAGACATGCACAAAGTTTGCAATTCACTCAGGCTCGTGATCTAACAAACATAACTTTAAGATTCAAGCTGGGAGTCACAACATATACACACACAACCAATGGTTAAGAAATAAAGTGAAGCCAAATATCAAAAAACTACCTAGAGACATACACCCATGAAAATGACAAATCTAACTAATAATTAATAAACGTACAAATGTTAAAGAACTCACATTTTTCCTGTTTTTCTTTCATAAAAAATATCTATTTTTTTTTTGAAAGAATGTCTTCTTATTTTGTATTTTTCTATAGTACTAAGTGTATCTTCAATGTAGTTTTTGCAATTTTCGGTCAATCCAAATTCAAAATCTACAAAGACGGTATAGATTTTTTAATAACTAATTTAATGAGACTCTATACATTAAGACTCGAATTAAAAATATGACTTAAACAAGAATAGTTCAATGCTAACTGATTCCAACAATTGTTGGTTTTTTTGAAGTATTTTCAAAAAGCAACAAATGGTTGATAAAAGGAGAGAGAACTACAATCTCTCTTGGAACTTTTATTAACTACTTATCAATTATTTTCCTAAAAAAACTTTTAAAAATTAGAAAACTTGTCCAGCCATTTCATTATAAAAGGGGTGAAATGTGGATAGTAATAATCATGCATGTCTCAGAATTCATCCTTCCTTCCTTCCTTCCTCAGTTGCTCATTTTGTAAGTCATAAATCATTGCTTTCTAATAAATTATTGAATGTATGTAAGTCATTAGTTAAGGTAACTCTAGCGCAATTGAGGTCTTTTAATTATCAATAGCATGTAGTTTCTTGTAGTAACTTACTATACTAATTATTTTTCTTCTTATATATGTGACAGATGAAAGACATTGGAACAGGAATCTTTATCAAGCTGGCAATGTCAGAAAACAGAAATATCACCTCATGGATGTATGTGGTGGCAGCAACATGGCTCTGTTGGAGTAGTAGCATATATGGAGGCAGATCAAGCTGTGCCTGCTCGTCAGCATTAGACGATAACTTACACACACCAGCTACCAAATACGACACGATTAACTTCAATCTTCGATCTGCAACTCCACAAAGTTTCAAGCAATTCATTAGTCAACTGCGAGGTAGCTTAAGAAAGTATGGGGACATTCGGGTTCATAGCATACGAACATTGAGTCCTGCATCTTCTTTGCATGTAACTCAAAGGTTTGTTATAGTGCAGCTTTCACATTCGGAGGATGCGTTAATTGAATTAGCTATTGATGTCTCTAATGTAAATATTGTTGGGTATCGTGCTGGAGATAAATCCTACTTCTTTGCTGATGCTCCTCCTGAGGCTTCTTATCATGTTTTCAAAGGCACTGATGGACACAAACTCGCATTTGGAAGTGACTATGCTGATCTTGAACATGCCGCTCAAACCGAAAGTAGAAATGCTACTTTAGTAGGAGCGAAAAGTTTGCTTCATGCTATTGATTCAATGTCTAATACTGACAGCACTCCGCAAACTACACTAGCTAAGAATCTTATTGTTATAATTCAGATGATTTCAGAAGCGGCACGATTCAATTACATCGAGGCACGAATGCGCCAAAGGATAGATCTTGATGACTTTAAACCAGATGGCACAATGCTGAGCCTTGAAAACAACT
The DNA here is from genome assembly GCA_949671775.1 of Mallotus repandus. Taxonomy (NCBI): domain Eukaryota; kingdom Viridiplantae; phylum Streptophyta; class Magnoliopsida; order Malpighiales; family Euphorbiaceae; genus Mallotus; species Mallotus repandus. The sequence goes on from CATIWM010505427.1 coordinate 1,692, forward strand.
GGGCATCACTTTCGCGAGCGGTCCAAGAATCAAATGATGGAGGAGTATTTTCTACTCAAATTCTACTACAGACAACTCATGTCACGCGACGCCTTGCAGGAAATGTGGCTGATCTAAAAAATGCGTTGGCTCTGATGTTATTTGTGTGCCGTACACCACCATCTCAGTATTCTCCACTTACAGAGTCTGTCGCGACTCATAGTCTTCGTGAGGCTGTTTGTCAAATTCCTGAGCCAACAGTTCGCATTTCAGGTCGAAATGGTCTATGCGTTGATGTCCAAAACGAAGAATACAACGATGGAAATCCAATACAGTTGTATCGCTGCAAATATAACCAAGACGTGAATCAACTCTGGACCCTGAAGAAAGATGGGACAATTCAATCTAATGGCAAGTGCTTGAAAGCTTCTACACTTGCCCAACCACAATATGTGACGATACACGATTGCCGAAGAGCTGAGCCTTCTACTATCCACTGGCAAGTTTGGGCAAATGGAACCATTGTACATACTAAATCAGGCTATGTGTTAACAGCATCAGCAGGAACTAGTGGCACCACACTAACTATAGAGGAAAACACATATGCATCTAGTCAAGCTTGGCTTGCCAGCAATAACACAGATCCTTTAGTTGCATCCATTCTTGGGCTTGGCGATCTTTGCTTGCAATCAAGTGGAGACAAGGCGTGGGTAGAAAAGTGTTCTGGTGCTAGAAATCAGCAATGGGCTCTATATGCAGATGGGTCAATTCGGCTTAACGCAGACAGAAGTAGCTGCCTCACTTGTGATAATAGAGAACAGGGATCAGTGGTTAAAATTTCTTCTTGTAGCCCTGCATCGTCTGGCCAGAGATGGATGTTTAAAAATGATGGCACCATTATGAACTTGAACTATGGATTGGTTCTGGATGTGAAAGGATCTGATCCAGGCCGTAAAGCAATAATCATATGGCGATTTCATGGAAATGCTAATCAAATGTGGCTAGCAATGCCTTGATAATGATCTTGACTTCAGGCTTGCAGCAACCTAGCTAGTTGCTTCAATAAATAAAAAAAAATACATCAAGTTGCTGGGTTGATGATGAAGAATAAATGTGGGTTTTAATGTATCCATATGTGTCGAATACATTTATTTTCACCATGATCATTTATTATCATATTTAGAATAATTTGTTATCATCTTTAGAATAATTTTGATCATGAAATAGACCACTAGTTTCAATTTCAGAACAGCATTTTAGGAAATTAAAAGGGCTTGAAACATACCAATATCAAATAGTCTAATGAGAAGATTGGATTCTTTTAAGTAAAGTTCGGAAATCGAGTCTATCTATAAAGAGATTTGTCCTTTTTAGAATCCATCTAACTCGAACTCTAAAATAATTAAAACCTATATAACTGGCGAATAGCAATAACATCAAATACAAAGCTATAAATGTTAGGCATTGTTAAATCAATATGAGGGATATATTTCCTGCTTGCATTCTATTGGCAGGAATGAGAGAAATTCATGGAGTAACCGGAAATCCGAGAAATTTGTTTTTTTGTGTAATATTTATTATAAATTTTAGTTCCCCTTATATATGATTTCATCTCATTATTAGATACATTTTTTTATATCATAGCCTAACCTTTTATTTTCAAAAATAAAATCTATATTCTTATATTCAATAATCCTAATTTAATAGTCTAAAGACTACTCTCAATATACTCACACTGATAATTAACATGTATTTCAGAAATTGATGAAATTTTATTTTAAGATTGCTTTTTATTATTGAATATTTAATTAAACAAAAAAAAAAGATTTTTACCTTGCACTAACAATAATGTTCCCGAGTGTTTTCACATGGGACTACTAATCTAAACAGCCTGCCTATACGTTAAACATTAAAAGAAATACAAAAAGTGTGTATTTATATTACAAAACACAAAGGTTGTGAATCTTGAAATATGCCTGAATAATTAACATAACATTCTTGCTTACTTTTGCTTTCTTAAATGTACAAACCTTTTTTACCATAAATATGTGTATGTTTACTAGAATCTGATCATCTCCACATTTTTTTTCCAGGGTAAAATCTCAAAATTGTAATGATGAAAGGACACATACAGGCATGGAATTATTTAATGGCAACATGGTTTTCCTGGGCTGCAATTTTTGGATCGAACAGGGTGTTATCAGTATTAGATGTGCAGGATCCATCTAGCTCCTTCATGGGCTATGACATGGCGAAATTCACCACTGTACATGCTGATAGGCAAAGCTACACTATGTTTCTACAATCTCTGAGAAATAAACTGGCAAGTGGAGACGAGAGGCATGGAGCACCACTTTTGCCTGAGCCATCTACTTTATCGGATTCAAACCGCTTTCTTTTGGTGCAACTCTCAAATTGGGCAAATGTTTCTGTTGCATTAGCACTAGATGTCAGCAACGCTGGTGTTGTTGGTTATGGTGCTAATGATAGATTCTTCTTCTTTAACAACACTGTGCCTGCATTTTCTAGTAACTTTGGATACTCGCAACAGAATACGCTTGCATTCGGAAGTAGCTATTCTGCAATTGAAGCAGCAGCAGGTCTGCGTAGAGCTAATCTGGACTTGGGAATCATGGCTCTAGAACAGGCCGTTTCAACACTACATGGTGCTAATACTAGTGAGCAGAACTTCTTGGCTCAATCACTTTTAGTTGTTGTGCAAATGGTTACGGATGCAGTGAGGTTTAAGCATATGGAGCAGCAAATTCGTTGGAGTATTCGAAGCAATCGACGAATTCATCCCGATATTGCTACTCTTAGACTTCAGAACAAATGGTCTACGCTTTCCACTTCTATTCAGCAATCTAATCAAGGAGTTTTTGCCAAACCAGTTCAATTACAGAGATCAGACCGCAGTACGTTCGATGTTTACAATGTAAATCCTCAATTACTTTCGAACTTGGCTCTAATGGAGTTCGTTTGCAAGGACATAGAATCTCTGGGGCCTAAACCAAATGATGACGGTGTTTGTGCAACACCTGAGCCTGCACTGCAAATTGTCGGTCTCAATAATTTGTGCATTGATGTAAAGCTAAGCGACTACAGCATTGGAAACACAGTACACATGTATCCGTGCAAATCTAATGGAGCAGTGAATCAATTATGGACATTGAAACGGGATGGGACAATTCGATCCAATGGCAAGTGCTTGACTACTACGGACTTCACCCAAGGAAGCAACGTAACAATGCATGATTGTGCCAGTGCTTTGCCTGATGCAACCCATTGGCAATTATGGGAAAATGGAACAATCATAAACCCCAAATCAGGACTAGCTCTGACTGCAACGTCACCAAAGACTGGTATCAGTCTGACAGTAGAGATGGAAGGTTCCGTCCCGAATCAAGCCTGGCAATGTACTAACAGCTCACAACCTTTCGTGACAAAAATTGTTGGATTCATGGATCTTTGCTTGCAAGCAATTGAAGATTTGGTGTGGTTGATAGAGTGTATAAGCGATGAGGCGAGCCAAAAATGGGCTATTTACGCAGATGGGACGATAAGGCCTCAGCAGAAACATGCAACTTGCTTAGACATTTTTGATAATTTTAGAGGTATAACAAGAATATTCATTTCATCTTGTAGCCCATCGGCCTCCCAACGGTGGGTGTTCAAGAATGATGGAACCATTATGAATTTGTTTAGTGGAATGGTAATGGATGTCAAAGAATCTGATCCGAGCCTTGAACAGATCATCCTTGGGCATCCCACTGGAGATCCTAACCAAAAATGGTTGCTATCACTGCTTTAAAATATGTTAACATATATACATAGGTGTGCACTTAGCACAATTCCTGTGCTCACTTGCCTATCTTCTCAATATCACTGTGCTACTTGTCAATATATTATGATCAATATAGAATAAGGCTTTTGCCTATTTGGGTGTATCATTTGCATTCTCTAATTGAAACTCATATGAAAAAATGCACACTCCATATGTATTAATATAGAATCTCTCAAATATATAAGCATTCCATGTTGTCAATTGCATACTCTAATATTAAGATCTAGCTACATAAAGTTAAAATAAATCAATTTTGTAATTAGGAAATTGATATTAATTAATAAGTGTTGATACAAATGAAAATTTGACCAAAGTTAAAATAATCGAAATCATTAGCTCCTCTTTGATTAAGTTAAGCTTTCAATTATATATTTTCTTTTTCCTCCACTTTTTTTTTTAAAATTTTTTGATCGTGAAGTCACTAACTAGTGATTTTGTTAGATAAAATAAATAATTACATAAAAATATAAAAAAAATTAAGATAATAGATGCTTAATTTAAACATATATATATATATGTATGTATGTATCAGCTTAATGGTACCTCTGCACCTAGTTTCTTTGGATTCTGAGGTTATGATGAGTTTAAACCTGGCAGGACATTCATTAAAGAAACAAAGAAAGACAAGCAAGAAGCAACAAAGAACAGCAGCGTGGTATGCGTGATAAGCATAAATTATTACTTTAGTTTATTTGACATTCAAGCTACTTTGTGTTACTTTACTTAAGTTACCTATATTTGTTTGTTAGTGTTGTAAAGTCTACTTTAGTTAGGTTACCTATATTTGTTGTTTTATTAATCAATAACCCAATTCACTCCTATATTTAAATATTTTGTAAATGAAAAAATTTATTTTGAGAGACACGCTGAGAGTTTCCAACATGTGAAGTTGAGAGGGTATTACCATTCCCAATTTGAACACCATCAGTTCTTGAGAAATCAAAGTGAATGCTAAGGTTGTCGATGTTAGGGGTGATGTGATTTGTGACTCCTGTGTCCATTATCCATGTGTTGGGATTGAGTTTGGTGGAGTTTGTGGCGAGATGAGCAGTGGAGCCTTGAGTGTTGGTTAATTGGCGCAGTTTGGGAGAAGAGTAGAATTTTGATGTGTGACTGACACATGGGAGATGAAGACGAATGGGTCAAAGCTCGTGATGGACGAGAATTCAATGACTGTTGAGAATGATTACCATTGAAAGAAAAATTTTGTTGGTGACGTCCTCCACCTCTACCCCTTTAAATTATTAATCGGTTGCCCACACCTCTTTTACACAATGTTTCTCTATTTTTTAAATTATTAAATCGTACTCCTACTTATACTGATTTTAGAGTTTTTGGATGTCTTTGCTATCCATGGTTACATCCATATACATCTAATAAATTTCAAGCTCATTCTTATTGCAGTGTTTTTCTGGGATATAGTAGAGTGTATAAGGGTTATTATTGTCTTGATCTTACTTCCAATAAAATTCTAAATTCTAGACATGTTGTATTTGATGAATAGGTATTCCCCATTGCTGATGCTAACACTCCAAGTTCATGTGATCAAGTTAGAGATACCAATCCACCCGCTACAATCTTTCTACCATCATCCATGTCACTTCCACCTTCTACTCCTCCTTCCTGCCAAATTCCAACCTTATCTCCAACATCTACCAGTCCTAATCCTAACACTCCTAATCCCATCACATTTCCTCCCTTAACCAACGTTGCCCTTTATGCTAATCTCTACCTCTCAATCAATCGTACCTTCCTCTACCCAACAATTCATTTCCATTACAACTCTTCCTAACATAGCCCATCAACTTCCCATCAAACGCAACTCCACAAATTATCTCATATGGTAAGCTCAGCTCATGCCTTTATTATATAGCTATGATTTAGCTAAATATATTGATGGATCAACTGAACCTCCTCCTAAAATAATTAATGATCAACCAAACCCTCTTTTTCATAGTTAGTTCAAACAAGATAAACTAGTTCTTAATTGGATCATTGGATCAATCTCAGAAAAATTTGTTCCTCAAGTAGTTGGTGTTTCTTGTGCAAGAGAGGCTTGGACAAAGCTTGCTGTCTCTTATGCTGCTGGATCAAAATTAGAGGTTTGAAATATTAAAGCCAACTTCTATCAATTAAAGAAAGACCCAGGTGAAACAATAGCTCAGTATACACAGAGCAAAATGCATGTTTGATCAACTTGCTGTTTTACGTCACCCAGTTGGAGAAGATGATTTAGTTCAGGCCATTACCAATGGACTCAGTATTGCCTATAGATAGTTTATTCGCTCATTTGAAAACTGACCAACTGATGTGTCCTTCAATGATTTATATGGTTTACTACTTAGTGAAGAAACCAATGTACATGCAGAAGACTCCAAAATTAATACAGCCCCAAGAACATTGTTTACTCCTTGTACTTCTTTTTCTGGATGAGGACGTGGTGGTTGACATAATACCCATGGTGATAGAGGTGGAGGATTTCACCAACAAAATTTATCCTTATCAGTGCGTTGTGAGGAACTACTTAGGACTGATCCTTGGGAACCCAATTTTTTGTTATTGATAAGCTGGGAAGCCGATTGAGAATCGAGCTTATTTTCATTTTGTGGTTCCAAGTCAAAAACGGGATATACCCATCATTTTTGTTACTAGTTGATGGTGTTCATCATAAGTCACAAGGAACTTTGGTGGGTATTTAGAATCAGGAGGGAGCTTACCTAAAAGCTTAAGAAAAGCTCTGACTCTATATTCCTTGCAACTTTGAGAGTTTGTTTATTGAAGGTCCTCCAAGTAGGTTCCTTAGAGTTTTGATCTCTTTTTCTTATGTCGCTTCAGCCAAACCTTTGAAAAGAGTTAATAGACCTCCTACATCATCATAACTCATCTTCTTTACCTTTTGAATTTGATTTCCAGTGTATCTTTTCCCCTACCTTGATAAGATTTAGATATGTGTGTGTATATATGTATATAGGTGGGATCGGGAACTCATTTTAGGCTTCCAAGAAAATTTTAATTTTTTTTAGTTCTCCATTATTGATGAAAGTATCTTTCAATAGTGAAAAATTATTATTAAAAAAAAAGATAATTCTTGATATTTCTACCAACTGTGTTGTTGCTAACCGCAAGTGCACGAGTCGACAAGTGATAAACTGACGAGTAAAGTATTGTCTCCACAGAGATTGGGGACTAAGAACCTATTAATCTCAATTGTATATGTTAAAAGCTAACAATAGTGGTTTACTTAAAACAAGAAAATGAACAATTTAATAAATAAACTAAAGAATATGATTAAGACTATTGCAAATCAAAATAATAAGAAAATAATCAATGGTAAAGGCATGTTATTGGGAGATTTGTACACCACATGATAATTGAGCCAAATAACTTATTAGTTATTGCACACCCTAAATTTTTATAAACTGAATTAACAATCTCTCTTGAGCAAAGTTAATCTCACTAACAAGGATCAATCAAATCTCATTGTACAACATAATTCTCATCATCATCATACAACAATATTAGATCTAACTTAAGAGGCATTCATCAAACTTATGGAGGATTAGATCTATGCAAGTTTTCTCAAGTCATTGATAGATCTCACAAGTATTTATAGGTTTATTAGATCCACTATTTCTCAATGCATGGATTCAAACAATGGATGCATTTGGCCACAATACATCACACAACAAGCTCAACAAACATGATATGTAACTTATAAACAAGAACTAATAGATTAAATGAGTTTAAATCAAATAGGTTTCCAAAATCCCAACATAAAAGAAACTAGCCATGCATGGCTATTAAATTCATCATTCGATATTCAATATACACACAATAGAGTGAGAAAGAGATTTGTTATCCAAAGAAGCTTAATCTTTAAAATGGGTCTTCTCTTTTCTTCTCCTCTGGCTTATTCTCCTCTTAGTGTGTTGTTTCTTATGTGTCTCCTCTCTCCCTCTATGAGTGTGTGTAGAATGGAATGATGTGTAATTCCCAAGCAATTCATGCATTTTATCCTTTTTAGCCCTTCTAGAACATGTCCTTTCACCTCCCTTATATTTTCTTCTCTAGAATACATACACATCAGCATGTTCTTTGTTGGAAACGTGCTGCCCACGATCTCGCATGAAGCCATGCTCATGACAGAAGGGCCACTCATGAAAGGATCGTGCTCGTGCATAATCCGCGCTTGCCATAGAAGGCTGGCTATGTAGGAACCCGCGATTGTGCATCCACCACGCTCACAAAAGGCTCAACATCACTTGGGGGTTGGAGCTAGGCAAGTCCACGATCACACATCCAACTACAATCATGATAGTGGCTCGCTCTACTGCACCTCTGCTCATTTCTTCCTCTTTTTTTCTTTTCTCTTCCTTAAATCACCTTCAAACTCCTTTTCCCTAGAAAAATAAACAAAATATAAAATATCTAATTCTATATGCTTTTCTACTCTAAATGTTATGTAAAATGTACAAATGCATGTAAATTAAAGTCCTAAAACTATACATAATTTGACACCAACATGTGTTGCTGAAATAATCTTTCAATAGTAAAAATTTTCTTAAAAAGTAATTTGTCATGCTGCTACTAGGAATATAAACGATGTGTCGCTAATAGCGATATTTTATAAAATGCTTTTGATTAAATTTAAAATTACAAGAATAATAAATAAATAAGTTATAAGATATGAATTTTTAAATTATAATATGACGAGTTCACCAATTTGTTAATTTTTTTTAGATTCTGTCATTTTAATTAGTTGTAAAATTAGAATTGCTCTTCGAGTATTATTATATAACTGTTTATGTATTATTGATCAAAAAAGTGTAAAACTATAATTTAAAAAAAGTTCTTGTCCTCATCTGCCTATGGCCTTCCAAAAGAAATTATTGTTTTAGTCTAATAACTTCACAAATTTCACTAGCAAACTGTGATTTTTTTTTTTCAGATGTAAACTACATAACTAAGAAAAATTTAAGAGTGTGTTTGGATGCAAGCTTTTGATTTGAAATCTTAGATTTCAAATATAAGGATTTTAAATAACATGTAGTTACATGTCATTTCAAATACTCATTAAATGAGCTGTTAAATTCATTGTAGATTTGTTTGAAATCCTAATAATACAAATCCATGTAGTTACCAAATAAGAGATTTCATTAAAATCCAAATCCATGCTCAAACTCCTTGCATCCAAACATAGCATAAAGGTAGTGGAGTTGGAATCAAATTTTTTAATTTACAATTGTTTGAGTTCTAAATTAAAATTGGGAATCAATTTTGAATAAAATATTTAAAATCTTACCTATGCTTTATAGCAAATAAAATGAAATTGAATTTGACCAATCTTTGAAATCTGTTGATAGAAATTGCTATTACTTAAGTAATATATAAGTTCAAAACATAGTGTATGCAATTGTATTAAATTAATTATCAAATTTTTTTTCTATTTTTGTAATTTTATCAAGATTGAACTAGAATAATTAGAGTTCAATGAGTTGGGCTTTGAATAGCAATGAAAATTCCATTTAGCTGATAGCCATATAATAAATGAAATCTCATGATTTTATTACGTTATTGAGATTTGTATATGATTGGTCCAAATAAGGATTAAGAATGATATTTATTTTCAAATTATTCTTAAAACATTTAGTTTTATTTTTTATCCAAATTATAGACTTGAATCAAATTGAATCAGATTTTTTTTTATGACTCCACAATGCGAAATAAAATGTTTTTAGTTTGTTAAATATTAATTCAAGGGACTGGGTATAAAGAAGGTGGATGGAAGTAATTGGAAAGAATGAGTAAAAAAAAAAAATTAAGTAGTGGAGCTAGAATCTAATTCTTGAAGTTACTTATGTTTTACTTTCTAAAATTGGGAATAAATTCTTGATAAAACACTTACAATTTTCATCCTTATACTTTATAAAAATTGAAATAAAATTGCGCTATGTTTAGATATAAAAAATTTGATCATACATTTGAATTGTTTAGCAACCATGTAAATGTGTATTAATCAGGATTTTCAATGAACTCTAACTACATGCTATTTGAAATTTAATATTAAAAATCTAAAATTTTAATTCACATAGTTGTATGCAAATAACACAAATTAAGGAATTCAAATGAAGGCCAAGTGGTCAATTTGGACCCTTAGTTTTAGCCCTAAGTTCACATTGATTTTCATAATTTTTTTTTTATTCTCAAGGGGAATTTTTTTTGGAACTAGACTATATTGGATCTTTTAATAAAAAAAAATTATAATCAGGTCCTGTAATTTTAGAGATTAATTTAACTTTCTTAAACAAATTAAATCAAATCTTATAAATTTAAAAAAATTATTGTAAAGTTTTTGATGCTTCTTCTCTTATCTTATGTTCCAGTTAATACAGTTGCTTTGATTTGCTTCAAAGAAATTGTAGTTAGTTAATTTATTGGGTTTGATTGTAAAATTATTTTAAGAAAAAATTCAATATAGTCTAATTTGAGAAGATTAATTTAAACCAAAGTAAAGAACAAACATTATAGCCATGGAGCCATAAACTTCTTGGTGACGGAATTGTTCAAGATAAGTCTTACGGAACTCTGCTAGGCAGGTAGAATCAGGAGGGGGCTCATCTAACAGCTCAAGAAGAGCTCTGACTCTTTCTTCCTCGCAACTTTCTTGAGAGACTTGTTTAAAGACACTCCTCTAAGTAGGATTATTAAAGTTTCGATCTCTTTTTTTTTTGGGTCTCTTGAGGCAAACGTTTCATGATGCAAGGAAAACAAAGAAGCAATTATCGTTTGTTTTATGTAGATGATTCAATCATTTTTAGTAGTTGAGTAAGTCTCTAGAATGCCACCTGTTAGGCATATATTGGTTTATCTATTTTGTTATTCTTTTCTATTACATTGTATAGCTGTCACTACACTGTAGTAGAGTGTGTGCAACAGGTATTTTTGCTTATATCCTTATGGGTGAAATATGCTGATTGTTATGAGAATTCTTCTTTCTCCTCTCTAAGATTTTCTTCTCTTCTCTCACCTTCTCTTTTTTCTTATATTTCTTGGCTGAGCCAAAAATCCAACTTTTGGTTGGATCATTTGGTATCAGAGAAGTCCCAATCCATTATTCTACTCGCCACATCCAAATTTCTTGTTCACCATGGCAGTCTGTGATAATACAAGATCTCAATATCTTACAAAGTTTGAAGAAAACATCAAAAATATGGTGAAGGGTATATTGCAGGAGCACAACAAGAAGTAGGAATAGACTATTACCGAGATGATGGGCAAAAAGCAAGACTCAATGCTCATTGAGCTTAAGGCTCTTATCACCACCATGCACTTAGCTACTCCGGGACAGGGCCCAGCTTTTGCTTTAGGTGCCAACACCCTTAGGCATCGGGAACCCATGCCAAACAACTTTGTAGATTTGAGTGATCCACACCATCGAAACCCAACTGATAGTGGCTACCAGATGGCTACTCGATTCACGAAGATCGAATTTTCAAGGTTTGATGGAACAAATTTGGAAGGATGGAAATTTAAGTGTGACCACTTTTTCCAAATTGATTACACACCCATCACAGCAAGAGTAAAATTACCAGCTATCCATATTGAAGGGAAGGCCCTTCAGTGGCATCAGTCCTTCATTAAAAATAGCAATAAAGTGGAAGAGCCAGGATATGATGAATATACCAAAGCCCTAAAGGGCAAGTTTGGTGAGAGGGTGTATGAGGACCCAATGGCGGATTTGAAGGGGTTGAATCAGACAGGTTCATTGCAGGATTACCTTGAAGAATTTGATGTGCTGTCATATAAGGTGACCTTGTCCGAGGAGTATTAATTGAGCTGTTTTCTTAGCGGATTAAAGGATGAAATCAAAATGCCGTTGAGGATGTTTGGCCCTAAAAATTTACAGCAAGCATATGCCCTTACTAGAATGCAAGAGTCATACCTCTCAGCTACTAAAACCAACAAGAATTACTATAATAAACCCACCCCGCACACCCCAACAACCATTACCGTAAACTCCTCTAACTCTAAACCCCCACTGCTACCAACCCTAACTACCAATCTTTAAGCAAATGTTTTTACTACCTTACCCAGACCACCCTAATTCACTAGTTCTACAAATAATAGACCCTTTTAACCTAGAACTCAAAGGCTTACTAATGAGGAGATTAATGAAAAAAGGGCATAGAATTTGTGCTTTTGGTGTGATGAATGATTTTCTCCAGGCGATCAATGCAAGAAAAAATAATTGCAAATGATAGTGGTGCAAGAGTTCCTAAAGGAGGACTTGGAGCTGCTACCGGATAGTTTTTCATAGAGCAACAGAGATTTGGGTACCCATCCTAATGTCTCACTTCACGCTATGGGCGGGTTCACAAATAGCACTCATCAAACTGTGAGACTAATTGGGAAGTACAAGAAGAGGTCCCTCCATGTTTTGGTTGATTCTGAAAGCACTCATAATTTTCTTGATTTGACTGTTATCAAAGGGCTGGGCTATCCATTATAATCCATTACTCAAGTTCCTCTTACTATTGTTAATAGGCAAGAGATAATATGTAACTTAATATGTCTGCAATTTACATCGGAAGTACATGGGTATGTATTCAGTGCAGATTTTCTAGCCATGCCCTTGGGAGGGTGCGAAGTTATGTTGGGAATTCAGTAGCTTGCTACTCTTGGTTATATCACTTAGAATTTTTGCTTATTACAGATGACGTTTGGCACTGATAATGGCCCTTGCACCTTATGGGGAATCACTTCAACTAAAGTAATGATTCTATCTGAAAAGAATATGTGCAAGGCGATGCAGCACAAACCTTCAACATCTTATCTTTTACATATTATTATAGTGAATGATGCTAATGAGCTAATGAAGAATGGGGTAACTGAATATGCTTTTGTTCCTCTACTTACAGAATTTAAATTTCTTTTTAAGAAACTTGCATCATTGCCACCTCATAGAACTCATGGTCACAGAATTCCTTTTATGGAAGGGGCTACACCTGTTAACATCTGCCCTTATAAACATTCTCTTATGCAAAAAGGTATTATAGAGAAAATGGTTGTTGAATTGTTATAAAATGGGGTTATTCAGCCTAGTGTCAGTCCTTACTCTTGGCGGATGTGTATCGATTATAGGGAGTTAAACAGTAGAACCATCAAAGACCGATATCCCATTCCCATTATAGAAGAGCTGCTAGATGAATTGCATAAGGCCACTATTTTTTTTAAGATTGATCTTACCTCAGGTTAACATAAAATTTTAATGCACCCCGCCCCCCCAATATTCATAAAACAACCTTTAGAACCTATGATGGTCACTATGAGTTCATTGTCAGGCCATTTGGCCTTATTAATACCCCCTCAACTTTTCAGAGCCTAATGAATGAGATCTTTAAAACCTTCCTTAGGTGATTTGTATTGGTATTTTTTTATGATATTTTAATCTACAGCACATATTTGACGTCCCATTTGTAGCATTTGAGGGAAGTTTCCTTAAGTTATAAGAACACCAACTCTTTGCTAAGAAAAGCAAGTGTGTATTTGGCAGCTCAACAGTGGAATATCTTGGACATTTGATTAGTTGCCAAGAAGTTGCAACAGACCCAAAAAAGATAGAGGCAATGCATAAATGGCCTATGCTCGTTAGTATGAAACAACTAAGGGGATTCCTTGGGTTGGTGATGTGAGTATTATTTACGTATTTTAGAGTTAAATTTTAATAAATTTTAAAGCAGAAATATTTAATTTAAATAGTTTTTGGGTCTAATTAGGAGTTTGTTTAGTAATTAGTATTTCATTAGGATTGTTATTATTATTTGTTTATTTAGGAAGATATATTTAGTTTTTAATTAATGTTTATCTTTTGTTTGTAGGTGGAACTGCCAATTAAGGAGAAAAGGAATAATTTAAAGTTGAAATTGTCAAAAACTTCCAAAAGCTTCAAGCCAAATTATATATGTATAATTAAGAAGCCGTGTGAAAATAAAAAAGTCTCCTATTTTGCAAATTAAGAAGATTTGAGACCAAAGTGGACTCTTCCAAACCCAGTTCTATATAAAGGAAATTAAAACACCTTTTATGGACGAACAGAGAGGAACAAACAGAGAACAGGAACGAATAGAGAGACAAAGAAGAGGAGAGATGCAGAAGATAGAGAGACAACTAAAGGATTCGACAATTGTTTATCAACTTTTCAACTTTCTGTTTTTCTTAATATTTTGTTCATGGATTTCTCCATAGCCATGCGCGGCTAATTTTCTTTTAGAATCTTGGTTAGGAGTAGCTATTCCATTATATGAATTGAACACAAGTACTTTTATTTGATTTGAATTTCAGTTAATTCTTTGTGTTACAATATTGTCTAGTTATCATTCCAAGCCTGTTTGATTGCTTGTTTATGGATAAATTCACCAATGAGAGTTAGGGAAATTTATTAGCTTAAGAACACTTAGAACTTAGATCACTCGACCACAAGAGTAAGCGAGCTCTTTGGGGAGTCACGACAGTTTAATCACGATGACAAACTAATTGCTAAAAATCTTAATGAGCTAGGATTCACTTATTAATTATGAGAGTAGGTTAGATTTTAATCCTTGCATGCTTAATTGAACTTGAGAGAGTCTTTAGGTAATTTAGAGCAATTACCCTTAACTGAATTCAAAATATTATTTATTTTATAATGTGTTCAAGATTAGATTGAAATAGTGAAACTAAACCTAGATTTTAAGTATTAAATATCTTATTTCAGTTTAGTTTATTTAAGTTGTTATTTAAATTTTATAATTGCTCAAATTCTTTACTTGATTTGCTAGTTAAGTTATAGGTAAAAATAATTGGTAATCAATATACAGTCTTCGTGGGAACGATATCTTATGTGTACAATCACGAGTCGTGCGCTTGTGAGTTTTGAGAGCAACAGTGCTAGGGTTGTGGTAGATAATAGTGTTAAAAGTGTTAAACTGGTTTCTCTCCTTTAACCTTAATTTTCACGTAGGAGAGAGTTAGATAGATTTTAGTCTGCTAACCCTAATAGGTGGAGAGAGGACCAATTTATATATATTGATAATTTTAAATCCGGTATGTCCATCAAATACCAAAATTAATGGCTCATATTTATTTCACTATTAAATAATAACCCTAACCAAATAGGAAGCCAAATTAAATATTAAATATGGGCTTAAACTTTCAGACCATATTTAACATTCTCCCACTTGGTTCGATAGTTCATGACATTAATATTTAATAGTGTAAACATTTGGCGCGCATAAGTAAATTTCATAATGCCATTCTTCCATCATGATTAACCTTAACATGATAATTTACATAATGAGAGTTATGACAGTCATACACTTTCAAATTGCATACTCCCTTCCATATACTACTACACTAGCAACTTATCAAGTTAGGTTACATAAGTTATATATAAATAACTTAATGTCCACTTAATTGTCTTAAAGACACACTAATTTT
>CATIWM010505502.1:0-11572 GCA_949671775.1 Mallotus repandus
GAATAACAGAAAAATAGAAAAATAGAAAAAGACTCAATTCAAATATATTGAGTCAAATAATAGAATTTACGTTAAATAAATAGAAAAGAAAGATATATTTATGGTTGAATAGATGAGAGGACGTTAAATAAATAGAAGAGAGAGATGTATTTTATGGTTGAATAGATGAAAGATGTTTTAAATGAAATAGAAAACATAATTTTTGGTGGGGCAGGAAAGAGATATTTTAGATGGAATAGAATTATAGTGTTTTAAATAGAGATATTTTAGATTGAATAGAATTATAGTGTTTTAAATAGAATAAAATATTTATATTTTTTTAATTAAAAATATGAATTTTTAGAATTCAACACATAAACGTTTAGAACTGAATACTGAATTATGAGGAGGGATACATGTCAAAATTTGGACTGAATGACTTTGGAGCTCAAAATTTAATATATATAGATAGATTTTAAGAACCTTTAATTAACTAGAGTTTATTTATAAAGAAAAAAAAGATATGATGTAGTTTTCTACTAAAGAAAAGAAAGAAATATCAGTGAGAAGAAGTCAAATGGTCACTCATTTTCAAAGAAATCATGAGGTACATAGTTCAAATTTTTTCGTCATCGATTTATTGAATTTATATCCACTGATTTAAAAGGGGAGAACTGTCTTTTATTGTGCAGTCTATTAATATTTAAATTATATGACTTCCTTATTAATTAAAAAAAAGAAATGGCATTAATAGAAAGTTATCTATGTATGTTTCAAAAAAAAAAGTTATCTATGTATAATCTTGTTCATTTGGTTGTTGCTTTCTTTAGATTCTCAATGTTCATAAACCATCTTTGCTTTACTTACACATTTAGAAAATTGATTGCCTAGAAATGTTGTATTCGCCTATAATAAACACATAATTAGGATTAATAGATAAAATTTTATATACTGTTTATGTGTAATTTTATTTATGTATTCTCTAATGTTTATCTTCAAGCACAAGCAAACCTCAATACTTATCTTCAATCAAACATCACGGGTCAAATGTAGTCATGGTCACCCAACTTTCAGTTTGTTTCACTTTGGGTACCAAATTTCAATTTGTATCTTTTTTAAACCAGAATTTTGATTTATGTCTTAACCACCAGTCACGTGGTGGCTGTATGCTGACGTGGTCACTGGCTGATGGCTGTCAATGTCCAACTCATCCGCCACCTCATTTAAAATGCTACATCATATTGCACATTCATTAATTATGTGGGACCCATAAAAAACTTGAACCTTTTTTTAACCATTTACAATTCACCAGACTAATTACTCACATTTTACTCACCATCTTCACTGTCCATCAATCCCTTCTTCACCCTATATAGCTCTCAAACTCCTCTCTTTATCTTTTTTTTTAACATAAAATTCATTCATTCAAAGCCCCAAGTCATCTAAATAAAAAATTGCATCCAAGGCTTCAGGGTTTATTAGAAGTCCAAGATGGGTTCAACAACAAAGAATTTACATTTTTAGAGACCTAATTTGCTGCTTTATTAGCATACCTGCAAACATGCTGAAAAATAAAATACTGTTCACCCCTAATAAGAACTCTAATATCCTGTAAGAAAATGTGAATCTCCGATGGACCTTCAAAGCTACCAGTCTTTAGAGCTTTTATCAGTCTTTTGCTATCTGACTCAAAAATCACCCGATTAAAGCCCTTCAATTTAGCCATGAGAACTCCTGCAAGCAAGGTTTGAGCTTTACCTGCTAAGGCAGATAGAGATTTCACGTGGATAAAGCCAAACCAAAGCAAATAAAGAAAGGTATATAATTGACTAATAATGGAGTGAGCATGTAAAAATAAATAAATAACAAATAACAAATAAATTGGAAGTGCCTGTTTGAACATGTCAATATAGAGAAGTCATATGCCAAATAATGTTAAAATCCCAAATTTCATTATCACATAGGCTAAGAACCTTAAAACTATTTTTTAGCAAAATCCCTAATTTTATTTATTTTATTTCAATATTACCTAAAATCCAAAATTCAGAATACATATAAACAAAAACACAATGCCATAACTATTACTTACAATATTCAGCTCGTTTCTCCCCTGGTAGCCTTCATCTCCAATCAGTCATGTTTATCTCCTATGAACAACTTTGTTTCCAAACCCAAAAAGAAGAAGAAAGCAGACCCAAAAAGGTTGAACTTTTGAGATTCGATAAAAAGGTTGAAATTTTAATATATGAAAAGGGAAGATAATTAACTTATCGATCCCATCGATCTAGAAATTAGAAGGAACCGATGGAGAGTGAAGAAGGGACTGTGGACAGTGAAGATGATGAGTAAAATGTTAGTACTCAGTCTGGTGAATTGTAAATGGTTAAAAAGAGGGTTAAGTTTTTTTGTGGGTCCCATATAATGATTGTACAATATGATGTGGCATTTTAAAT
Organism: Mallotus repandus; assembly: GCA_949671775.1. NCBI lineage: Eukaryota > Viridiplantae > Streptophyta > Magnoliopsida > Malpighiales > Euphorbiaceae > Mallotus > Mallotus repandus. The sequence continues at coordinate 2,433 of CATIWM010505502.1, forward strand.
GAGGTGGTGGATGAGTTGGACACTGACAACCACTAGTCGGTGACCACGTCAACATACAGCCACAAGGTGACTGGTGGTTGAGACATAAATTAAAGTTTAGGTTTAAAAAAGATACAAATTGAACTTTGGTATGCAAAATGAAACAAACTGAAAGTTGGGTGACCATGATTACATTTGACCCCATCCATCACTTGCTATATATGAACCTTCTTTTAAAATTCATCATCAATATAATGAAACATTAAAAAAAATCAATCAAATACATGAGATATCTTTATTTTCTTAGAATTATTGAACAATTTTTTTTTGGGTGTGTGGTTATAAGTCTATCATCATAGCCAAAAATACCTTTTAGCCCATTTTGCTTTATCTACGCTAAAAAAGATCCCATCATCGATCACGTACTTCCCAATAGCAAATATTTTCTACCGGCAGAGAGGCATCATCTTCCTCCTTAAAAACATAAACATTATGATGTTTTAGCCTTCATATCATGTCACAAGTGAACCATCACTACAAGAAATTTTACAAAAACTGATGCTAAAAATCGTCATATAACATTCAATTTTGGTCCCGTAAAGAATTTGGTGACACCATTTTATCGTCACATGGACCGTCACCGTATGTGCGTCGCAAAAGATATATATGACACATTTTGGTATCGTCACTAAATATTCTATTTATGATGACAATAAGTGTCACCATCACTATAAATAATTACTCTTTGTGACGCCAAAATCGTCATGATTTGTATGACAATTTTGTCATCTTATACTGTAAGTCGTCATTAAAAGTTAGTATATTCCATGATGAAATTCCATTTTCATCATAGAAACTCATTATTTTAGTGACAAAACATCTCATACCACCAAAATCATTCAATTTTATTGACGTTAACCATTGTCATGTTTAAGTTAATCTTTTGTCATCTATGTTTATTTATCGTCAATAATAAAATAATATCAATGACGCTAAAAAATTCGTCAGAAAATAATTTTTTTAATATGACAATATGTGATTGTCATTTAATGGTTAAGTAATATAACAAAAGTAGTTCGTCACAAAACAATCACTTTTAGTTACAAATTGGTTATTATCTCTATTTGAATATATATTATGACAACTTGTTTCATCATGACAGAGTTATAACTAGTGATAAATTTATTGTCACTAGATGCTTACAAATGGTGAAATTATGAAAATAGTAATTTTTAATGACAAAAATATTCTCTATCACGAAGTGATTATATTTTATGGCTTATTATTATTATTATATATAAAAAACTGCATTTATAAAAGCAGCCTACATTTATAAAAGCACCATGCATTTATAATAAAATTAAATACATTATAAGATAAACATATATATCCAATAATTCAACATTTGTCAAGATATAGATACTACTAAGTCCAAAATATCTAATTTGGAAAACTTAAAATGCCCATTACTAGATCCCAAATTTCTACCAAATTAAAACTTCCAATTTATCATTCTTGATCTTTCAGACAACCTTTAATCTGTCATTCTTGATCTCATATAAAAGAAATACCTATAAATTTATCATACAATTAAATATTAATAAAAAGATCACAAAGAATTAATTAAATATAGAATATTATTGGTAAGAATTTAAATTTATGAGCTCATCTTATTTGCAAAAAACTCACTCTCAACAAAATCTGCTAGTTGCAGATCATTGTTTCGAGTTGCAACCTACGTAAATTAAGAAAACAAGCATATTATTAATTAAAAGATCAACACCTAATTACCCTCATTGTACACTAAACCTTTTATTTCAGGGTATATATGTTCAATTGAGGAGAATATTCCTAAGCTTAATTTAAAAGAAAATGCTGTTGGTTTTAGCAAAACATACCCACCAGGAGAAGAAAGAAATTTCATAGCTTCATTGATCAAACTTAGATTTACATATTAAACACATAAATGACTCTTCAACTAATATGTTAATGTCATTAACATCAGATTAAGCTAAGATCGTAAATGCATTGACCAAGCATAAATATCACCAAATTGCAAAATGAAATGGCATATAACTGAATGAAACAATAAAGTAATACTAGAAATGTCACTTGAGCTAAAAGAAAACAACGAATAAAAAATAATTGTCCAGTTTACATCTGTTAAACAAATCTGGTGATCCAATTTTGGCATTACAAGCTTCACTAGCAAAATCCTGCTTCTTCCCAACCATTTCATATTACGGTAAACCTCTCCCTAACCCCTAAATCGAACACTAAAGACTAGCGCCATTAATAAATAGAGTCAAGTATAGCTTTCTTGGTGACTCCAAAAGAAATAACAAAAAAGCCTAAAAGCAAATAAAATAAAGGAATTGGTAGCTAAGATACATCCAAAAGAAGAGAGTCCTGAAAGAGAATAAAATAATGCCTATGGAGTGTATAAAAGAGAGAAAAAATAAACAACACATATCATTAGAAATTGCTTCAAGCTACTAATCAACAATTTGTTTATACATTTATGAACCTAAAATGGTGCGAAAATACAAGCAATATAAAATCAAGAATCGCTTACCAACCAAATATGCAAGGACCACAATTTATACTAACCAAATATAAGATTCCCATCTTCCAGTTCTCTGGTAGAATGTGACTCCTCTATACTGAGAACTTCTGGACCTGGGGCCACACCTTCTCTTTTTCATCGGTGACCTCTAAGCAGGAACCGGAAGACCATCAATCTCCATGCAACGGAGATCCAACCATTGAGTTGCAAATGAGTCAGAAGAGTGGCCATCAAGTTGGAAAAGATGGATGGTGGCCTCGCGGTCATCATCATCTCATCGTGGTGGTGTTTGGTGAGGATGCTAAAAGTATAAGGTTGAAGGGCGCTGGAGCAGGAGTCATCATCGCCGACATTAACAGTGGAAGAAGAATTAAAGCTCTTCTTTAGTGCTTGTCATTGCCGGAGAGGTGATATTGGCTCAGTACTTGCCATTAGAACGATGCTTATTGTTGTAGTTGTAGAAATAAAGAAATTGGGGATTTTTTGGGTGTGGCTTTACTATCATAGTGTGGGTTGTATGTGTGCGTGCAAGAGATGAAGCAGGGCTATGTCTGTACCCTAATTTAAAATATACTTACAATATATTTATTTACTAAATATTTAATTAGTATTGTATAGTATTTATTAATTAATTAAAATTATATTACCTTTGTAAATTAAAGTATAAAGTTCTATTATCTATGACAAATTATATCATGGACCTCCGTTCATGTTGCAATATGGACTAGAAGTCTATTATGCGTTTGAGTCTTTATTTTTTTTAACACTTCCTTCTCCTTTTTTTTTGACGCTTCTTTCCGCGTTTTTTCTTCTTTTTCTTATTCCTCTCACCAACCCCGATCCAACTTCCTCTTTTTATTTGATTTCATCCCGATTTATCTATTTGCTTCTTCTCCGATTGATTGCTGAACCATGGCACCATGACCTGCTCTCGGTTTTCTGAATTATTGTGCAGAGTCATGGCCAAAAGCCAAAATCGAAGTAAAAGCATTAATTATCACACCTGGTTGGTTGATTGATTGGGTTATTATTCAGAATAATTACTGCTTCTTCTTCTTTTTTTTCTTCTTTTTCTTCTTCTTCTTCATGTCTGGTTGGTTGATTGATTGATTGGATTATTGTTCAGAATAATTACCTTAATGATGAAATCCATTAGTTAAAAGTTTGTCTTCATAACTTCTTAATTACTAATTGTGCATGGATTCATTTCTTTAATATTACAGTGGTTTCAAAAATGAAATTAAAAGGCCATGAATGAAGTTTTGGAGAAGATAAATTATGTTTGTTTTTTAATTTTTTAATGAGATTGAAAGTGAATTTGTAGATGAAGATCAATGAATCTGCAAGTGAAAATCAATGAATTTGCAGGTAAAGTACAATGAATTTGCAGCAGATTCATTAATCTTTACTTGCAAGTTCATGGATCTTAAGTAGTGGTATCTTTGTCTTGTTAACAACATTTGCAAAATGGATTGGGAGCAAAAGACTATTGTCAATAAGTTGACACAAGGAAAGGAGCTAGCAGAACATTTGAGAAACTAGCACAACTCTATATCATTGCCTGAATTAAATTTGGGGTTGGGTCTTTTTTAATTTTTCATGAATTGGGGTTGCAGTCAAAAGATTGGAGGGACAGTGATATTCATGAATTTACAGGTAAAAGTCAATGAACTTTCAGTCGAAAATCAATGAATTTGTAGGTAAAGGTCAATGAATCTGCAGAAGGCATATTGATCTTCACCTGCAAATTCATTGATTCTTCAATGAATATATAGGTAAAGATTAATGAATCTACGTGAAAAAAAGAACGTTGACAAATAATAAAAAGACGCACGTTTTTTTATTTATCTCGCACATATTATGGACATGGGTTCATGATATAAAAACTGATTATCTATTAATTTAAACTATAAAATTAGTTTTAATTTTATTCAATATAGATTATAAAATTAATTCTTTAAAAAATATTATGTATCTATAAATAATAAATTTTATTTTCTCTAAAAATAATAATAATTTTAAATAATTGAAATTTGAATTAAGCTAATTTTATTTTTTACAAGTTAATTGAATACAAAATTTACATATATTTAATGTACTTGCATCCGAAGGATGCATCTAATGAAAGGGGATTAGTGAGGATGACCATAAAGGATAAGACACTTGCCATTAAGGGCAAGAGGTTCCCACTTGTAATAATACAATTTTAATTAATACTAATGAAATGATCTGTGTTTCACTGCTGGACAATAAAATATTAAATTTAAAAAATATAATAAAAAATTAAATTATACATATATTAATGTTAAATTTATGTAATAATGGTTTAAAAATTAAATGTTAATTTGTCATTATAACTTTTTTTTTTCAAAAAGAAAAATTGGATTGTGAATTCCTTTCGCCTCTATCACGATAAAAAAATAATAAATAAAATATAAAAATTTTAATCACTTGTTTGCCTCTTCATCTCTAAAAAATACAATTAAAAAAGTAAGAAAAAAACAATAGCTTAATTTATTTTTATAATGTAAAAATAGAAAACTTGAATCTTAAATTTTTAAGTGATAATTCTTTTTGGGAATAAATCAACGTTAATTTATCTAATTAATATTGATGTCAAAGGAAATTCAACAATTTATGATGCATTTATTCAAATATATATATATATATATATATATATATATAAAAGCATAGATAAACTCTTTTTTTTTTTTTAATTTTACTATAAGATAAGTTATACATGGCATCCGTCATTTTTTTTTAATGAAAAGGAGCAGTGAGTCATATTTTAGATTTTTGAAAAAAAAAGGTAAAATTACAAACTATATTAAATTTTTTTTTTCAAATAAATGAATCAACAAAATGAAAAGACAAATAAAAACTATTTTTTAATATTGAGTTACACAACTATAATTATTATTTTTTATTTGCCCTAAATGATTGAAAGGACAATCTTAAATTCTAGAGTAAAGAAAATAAAAAATAATATAAAAAAATAAAAATAAAAATACAACATGAATCAAATCATTAATTATTGATAAGCTAAAATATCCTAATCATTTAAAAATATATAATAATACTATATTTCTTTTAAGAACAATATATAATATATATTTTTAAAATTATATAATAATATTTTTTAGGCAATATTTCATTCTTATCCTAAGACAGTGGACCTCAATTTTTTTTAAAAAAAATTGATTCCTATTTTTTTTCTTCCTTTTAACTTAAAAAAATCTAAAATAAATTTCCAATATGTCAAAATTTAAACTGTTTCTTATTTCCCCTATTATAACGTTAAATAAAATATCCATTTCTGCTATCTTAAGGGTTTCTTTTGTCTTTTACCTTCATTGATGTCATTTTGTAGAGGGGCAATGCGGTGGTAAATTTGTGAAAATTGAAAGTTGATTTAAAAGTCCATTTTTATTCAGATATTAATTTGATAATATTCAAATGATATATTATTAAATTCAGAAACTTTATTTTCAACCTATTTTTATGTAAATTTATTAATATGACTAAATTTTTGAAACTTATTTTTCAATATTTAAAAACAGAATTCTAAATTTAGAAATGAAAACTTATTCCGTTTATTATAATACAATTGCATAACTAAACAATAAAAGGTCATGTGAAGTATTGGTTGGGTCATGTTCATAAAGTATTTGAAGTATAGCAACGATGCCAACTCATTGCAATTTTATTATTAATAGAAAATTTGAGTTTTTTTTTTTGAAGAAAAATAAACAACTTAAGTTAAAATCTCATTTTTTTTCTTAATTTTCCATTTATGTGATGAATGCAATGGATTGAATACAAATTTGATAAGAAAAATATGTAAATGGTCCCCACAAGTGGCTCAAGTGACAAAAGATATGGACATTCAGTTGAGGAGAACAGGAATCGAACACCCCACCCCCTCTATCTCCTCCGTGGTGTTGAGATTTAACCACTTAACAAAAAAAATTATGTAAATGCCAATTTCAATAAAACTACCATTTTATTACTAATTGAAATAGATTATACACGTGCAACTTTAGTGGCTAAGTAATAGACTTTTTTTTTTTGAACAAAAGTAATGGACTACTTAATTACACCTCCAACCAAAGTATAACTATACACATTAATGAAATTAGAACACATGTAGACATTGGTATATAAATTAGAATCTAACATATTATTAACAAGATATATTTATATTAAAACCCTAAATTATTTATATATCCAATATTAAATTTTATTTATTAAATTATTGATCAAATCATATGTATAATAAAAAAAATATATTTAATATTTTAAATGAAAAATTATTTATAATAAACAGTAACAGCCCACGCATCATGCTGTTAAATCACTAGTTTATTTTAATCATCTATCTAAAATTTATGTAATTGAAATTATCTATATTTTTATCATTTATCTACCTAATTTATCTATGACGAAATATTTTGTTGTCACATACTATTAATACTTGTGAAAAAAATAGTATTGTCACTTATTTCATCAATTAATTATTGAAAAAATATAAAAATTGAAGACAAAATAGTTTATTAATTATCAATTGAAATACTCACTAATGAAATATTATCTTGTCAAATAAAATTGATATTTGTGCTCAATTAAATTTGTCATAAATTATTATCTTTCCATCTGTTAGAAAATTGATATTTGTGACAATAAAAATTGTCATAACTTACAAATTTTTTGTATTAAAAAAATTTTCCTTCAACATTTTTTATATTAAATTTTACCTCCAAATACTATTGTAACGAATCGGTATTCATCGTCACTAAATTTGAACAGTGGAGACGAATGAGTTGTGTCACTAATTTTTGCTGCTAATTAGTGACGAAATATAATGTCGTCATCAAAAGAAATATTTTGTGACAGTAATCATTGTCATCAATTACTATCAATTCGTCACTGAAAGATATCCCTCTAAAATTTTGGTGTAAAATTCTACCTCTAAAAATTAAAGTGACAATTTTTTAAATCGTCATCAAATATACAATATAGTGACAATATAAAATATTAACAGTGATAAAAATGAAGATCGTCATAAAATCAAATGTTATAGTGACGATTATGAATTTTGTAATCTTTAGTTAACAAATTGTGACGAAATTTTATGCGTGGTAAAAAAATTCGTCATAAAATGTGTGATTTCTTGTAGTGCATGTTTTAGCACCAATAATATTTAGTCCAAAACTGAAATGGAAATCGCCTCCTTTATATCGCGTATGGCGTCGTCTCTTGATTGGCAATGAATGTACAATGGATGTTTATTGCTACTCAGTTCATTAATTATGTAAAGTGTATACTTGTGGCAAAGCTTCCACTTTATATTTTCTCTTGCTTGGAGTCGCCATGCAACAACGAGGTCATGAGATGTTAAAAGAAAAATGAGAGCAAAAATAGTCCAGCCCCCAGTGGCCATGCTTAGAAATATATATACTGCTAACGATGTTGTTTCATTTTTCACTCGCATCTAGCGAAAATGTCAAATTAGTACTCAATCATGAGAAAAATAAAAATTTAGGATTGTTTAAGTTATATTTGAAGTATAGGGACTCAATAAAAAAATTCAAAGCACACTGATAGACATCGCAAGGTCCACTAAAAGATAAAATTTATTAGGCAATATTGATAATTAATATTTATTTTTTGTTTTTATTTTTTGAAAATTTAATTTTTTTAAATAATTTTTTTTAAAATCTAAAATTTAAGAGCATTGAGATGGCCTATTGTATAAAAATTTAAACAATTATAATTTTTCATTATATATGTATATTGTAAATAAATAAAAAAAGGATCAAAATGATAATGTGCTGTAAGGTGTGACGTGCCATAACACATATCATTTTCCAAAATCAAATTGTTGAGTTGAGGACCACAAAATGGGTTTTGCCAAAGCAACAATTCAGTAGTAAAAAATGAAATCTCAATTAGCTCATAGAATTTTGTTCCATAATATCTACACACAAAAATTGAATAATCTTTGACCTTCTCAAAAGCTAAAATAGCGATTTTTTTTTTTACTATAAAAAACAAAATTAGTCTTGCGCGCATACAACATTAATATCAGCTTAGAGATCTAAAAGGGGTAGATTTCAAAATTTCAAGCAATCAAAGTTTGAACATAACCAAGATCAATCGAACTCTTTATGCCATGCCTAGTAGCATTATCATTAGCAAAATAGATGCCATCCACATTCAACTTCCAAAAACAATTACCAAAAACAATTACCAGTGCCTCCACACTTGGCATGTTGATCATGAGTAGCTTGATCAAATGCTACCTTGTTCTTGTTGTTAGACTAACATAATCATTATGTAAAACAAATATGATCATAATCACAGGATCTTAAATAAATAATTTGTTACATAAAATAGAGTATAAAATACTTATTTGATGCGGAATTTATTATGATTGTAGAGAGATTTAAATCAAATAAGGGTTTTGGATTAAACTGGTTTTTCTCCCTTAACCTTTATTTTTCACGTAGCAGAGAATTAGATGAATTTTAGTCTGCTAACCCTAATAGGTAGAGAGAGAACCAATTTATATATTGATAACTTTAAATCTGGTACG
>CATIWM010505565.1:0-12116 GCA_949671775.1 Mallotus repandus
CAATCAATCGGGCCCTTAATTAAATACAAGACTTGAAATACAACTCATAAAATTGACTGAAAATTAAATCATTAATAAAAAATAAAAATACCACAAGTCTGACTAGCTACTTTAAAACCAAACACTAAATAATTTACAAAATAAACTGTTTTAAAGCCATAAGAATTCCAAACATGATACAATTCATAAGGAAAGAAGAAGAAGGAAAGAAAAAATTTGTTGTAAGCACACTTCAATCTTCAAATTCTTGTTGAGCTCTTTAATTCCACACTTAGAATTCTTTACGGCGGTGTCTCCACACCCTTTTCCTAGAGCTAAAACTCTCTATTTATATAGAAAAATAGCTGACATTTGTTTAAGGACCAAAACAATAATTTTTCACCTTCAAAACCTCCTCTATTTAGGAAAGCATCTTTAAAAGGGGAAAAAAAAAACTCCTCAAGGTGTACCTTTAATCCTGGACACTCTAGAAATGCAAAACTTCCTAAAAAGCCAACATAAAGGCATAAAATTAGCTAAAAAATTAAAAAGGAAATAACACTAAAAAAATTGACTAAAATCCTAAATTAACACCAAGTATAAACTAAAAATTAAATAAAAATATAAACAAAAAACTAATACATTATATGAAAATCAAGTAGAAAAACTATGAAATAATTGGCATCAACATAATTAGCTGGAGTATGAGCAACAAAATTTTTCTGATCTACCAACAAAAGACAAGGAAACTAAGGAGAAACTATCAACTAGGTGAAGTATATCATCACAGATAAGATCATGCATAGTGCTTCCTATTCTCAAACCTTGCAATCTTGAAACAACACCCAAACAATCAAATTCACATATTGTAGTTTGAACCCCCTCTTCTAAAGCAAGCTGAAGACCAACCAGAGTAGCCTTAACTTTCCATTGAGTCAATGTCAAGAACATCATGAAGAACCCTTCCTATAGAAAATAAGATTTTTCCATTATCATTTTGTGCTATAATACTAAGTCCTCTAGAATTTAATATTGAATTTATAACATCATCTGAGTTAATTTTAACGACACCTTACAGAGGAGAAGACTATGTATCCACTGATTGAGCTTTAGAATCTTGAGAAGTGTCATTTGTCACTCTATTATGATATTCATTATATTTTGAAATAACCAATAAAGACAAATTCATAGGATCAAGACCACCCAACCTGAGTTTATTTTTATAATACTAGATATACCACCAAACATAAACCATCTGTTCGAGAACATTTAGACTACAATTAAGAGATACATATTTGAGCTAGTCCTAGAAAGAAATTAAATACACACTATCATAACTCAGTTCCAATGGTGAAGCTAACCAAACTCAATGAACCCAATAATAGTTCTTAAATACATGAAGAAAATTCTCCTCCATATCATCACATATATAATAGCCTTATTGAATATTTAAGCCACAAATCTGAAGTCAAGAATTACAAGATAAAATATCATTCAAAGCACACCAAATAAAAATCTTCAATTTTGGAGCAACATTTAACTTCCAAACTTGCTTTCAAATTAATAGTGGTTGAGACATTGAGGAGCTCAAAGGATCATTACTTCTAACTTGAGACAAAGCTATTTAATATCGTATTTTAAACACCTTTATGGAAAGAGACTTTTGATTTTTTTATAATTCAACTTTTGCCTTGATTCCTGCTCATAGTTTATTAAGAGCTTCTTTATAACTCGACTTTCTTACTTTGAAGCTATAATAAATAATACACTGTCTTTGGCAAAAAATAAATGAGAAATACTAGGGCCATTTTGAGTTATCTTCATAGGGTGAATAGCTCATGTCTGAACTTCTCTTTTAATCATGGCTGACAGGCCTCCTACATATAATAAAAATAAGTATAGCGATACAAGGTTCCCTTATCAGAGTCCTTTACTAGGCTTCAACCAACCTTTGACTTGGCCATTAATAATAAAAGAGAATGAGACAAAAGATAAACATGCCATAATCAAGTGAATAAAATGGGATGAAAAAGCCATTTTAATTTACTTTAAATATTGGAATTCTACCTAATCATATGCTTTACTTATATCAAGTTTGATTGTCATAGCTCTTTTCTTCCCTATAATGTGATGCTTCATTGAATGGAAAATTTCAAATGCAATAATGGCATTATCAGTAATTAGGTAACTTAGAACAAATGCACTTTTTGTGTCTCGTGAACAAGGGAGGATATTCTTATGTTTATCAGTAAGCACTTTAGAGATTAATTTATAAAGCACATTGCATAAGCTAATAGCCTCGGGTCCTTAACAAATTATGGGGAATTCACTTTAAGGATGAGAGTAATTAAAGTGCAATTCAATGCAGAGGCATAACACTAGTTTGTAAAAAAGTTAAAGTATAATTAGTTACCTTTGAACTAATGACATCCCATAATTTTTGGAAAAATGGAAAAATAGAGCTGACATCCCATCGAGCCCAAAAGACTTATTCAAATACATTTACTTCAGAGTCATCACCACCTCTTCCATTGTATAAGGAGCATTTATTAACTAAGAAACCTTATCATCTAATCTAGAATCAATAACATGAATAGAGCAATCAAAACACTATGGATTAAAACTAGTAAAAAGATCATAATAATACTGCACCACTGGCTACTCAATTGCACCATTACCTATGCACCAGTTCTTAACATCATCTTTAAGCTTTGAAAGAAAATTGTATCTTTTCCTCACAAAAGCTTTTTAATGAAAAAGTTTTGTATTTTTATCACCCGATTCAAACCAAGTTGCTCTAGATCTTTACTTCCGATAGTTTGCCTCTTTTTGCACTATATTATCCACCTTTACTTAAAGGCATCTCATATCCTTATTACAACTATCATAATCCACACTCTTCTGGATCTCATTTAGTTGCTTCATTTTTTCATTAAGCATATTGAAAACTAATCCAAAAGAATCCTTGTTTCATTAGTTAACATTAAAGAGCACCTTCTTATTTTTATATAGTATCATAAGGAGATACAGGAGATACATGAGATGTAGTTGAATTCCACACCCTTTGAATAACCTTACCATATTAAGGATCCCAAAGTTGCATCATATTAAACCAGAATAACTTATTTCTGAGCCAATGACTACCATTGAAACCATCTGATAGAAAAACAATAGGACTATGATCTGAAACTACATTTTGCTAATGCTCCACATGATAATTGGCAAAAAGAGTTATTTGTTGTTCATTACCAACAAAGTGATCCAAGCATTCCTTGATGAGTGCACTATCTCATTGACCATTATCCAAAGTGAATTGGGACCCGTTATAACCCAAATCTCTTAAGTGGTATGTCGAAAAGCCTCTATGTTACTGTAAATCCAATTACATCCACCATAATTTTAATAAATGAATACCATTCATTAAAATCACTAAAAGAGATGTAAGGAATAGTAATATTTGAAAGGAGACGTTTAAGAAGATTCCAAATATGATACTTATTAAAAGATTCTAGCTAGCCATAAACTCCACAACCACGCCAAGAGACAATGTTGGATTCATGTAAAATATCAAAATGATGCTATGAACATTAAAAGACATTAAAAAGATTAAAAATAAATTTTTCCATAATAGAATTAGACCACAATATCCAAGCAACATGAATGTAGTTATAATCTAAAAACAAACATTTTATTTTATCGATTTAAAAATGACAAAGTTTTGTTTCCATAAGAAAAAAAAAATATAAGGAATATTTATGAATGAAATACTAAAGAGCCTGTACAATCTAAGGGATCCATAGCCCTTGGACATTCCAACTTAAAATTTTTAAAATGCTCGGCGAGATTAGTCGCCAGTCTCTACCTTACAATCTGCATTAGCAAAAGCCAAAGTAACATTCCCGATACCTTTTTTTAGAAAAAATATCCTTCATATCAAATATATCATTATCTCTGAGTTTTCTTTTTACAATCAGCATCTCATCATCCAAAGCGACAACAACGTTACAAGTACTTTGAGAAGTTTAACAATTTAGCTTTTTAAGCTTACATAGAGAACATTTGGTTATAGCAGTACTAGGAGCTATAGCAAGATTACTCCATGTTGAGGCTTGGAAGAGAGTGAGGTGTCACACTCAGTAGGCTGCTATTTTTAGTTTAGTACTTACTTTATGATCGAAACATTTTCTATGTTAATTGATGCAGTAACCTAAGCTTCATGTGAGGTAGTGGGAGTAGTTTTGGGAGTAGAGAGCTTTTCACTTACTGTTGTATGAGAAAGATCAAGCTTACATCGTGCTGGTACATTCGAAGCTAAGACTATGATTCTTACTGGAGAATTGTTACTAGTCCTTGACTTAGACATCTACTATTTTAAAATAGGCTTGGATTGTAATGGAGAGGAGCACTCGTCATTGGTCCATATGGCCAATCCTATACCTCTATGATTTTTGGTTTAGCATTGCATTCTTCTTCTATATGTCCCAAGCAACCACACCAGTAACAATAATTAGGCAGCTTCTCATATCTGGAATAGACGCACACTCTTTCTCTTTTATTGTTCAATACCATCATACCCCTTCTAGAGGTTTTAGTTACATCCACATTAACTCAAATCCTCACGTACTTGCCTCAAGAATCAATGTCGGCTTCATTGATTTCAACCACTTTGCTAATTTTTCCACCCACTTTAAGAAGAGAATCATTGTTTCATCGGTTTAAAGGTAGGTTACAAACGTGCACCCAAAACAAGCACTATGTCAATGAGAGTGTAGAAGGGGGGCTTTTTGCCATTTTATGGCAAAAGTATGTAGTAATTTTTTAAAAATTTCCTGTTTATGTCAAATGTCAAAAACATTACCAATTTATAATGAGGTGGCAGCGAACAAAGTGTTCCGTAACTTGGATTGGCAAAAAAATAATTCCGCTGGATTGATAGAGAGATTTTTTTTTATTAGTTTGGGGCCATTCCTTCCATGATTGTGTAATAATAAGGAACGGGCCTCATTATTACACAATCATGGCTATTTGTTTTCATTTGTTAATTTTTTTTGGTTGAAAAATATAATAATCCAAATTTTTATATAATAAAATAATTTTAAAAGATAATAAATAAATAAATAATTTTTTTTTCACTAGCTGAATAAATAAAAAAAAATTTCACTACCTAAGTAAATAAATATTTTTCACTAACTACATAAGAATAAATTTATTTCACTAAATAAATAAATAAATTTTTTCACTAACTAAAATTTTTTTTTTTTACAAAATAATTTTTTTCAGCTTTGTTTTTTTTTTTTTTCCCATGGAATGGTCACCTTTACAGGTTACAAGACAAATCAGTCCAATTCTTTTCAATTAAATTAGCCATTTCACCATTTGCATTGGTAGAATGGTCACTTGACAAGATCATTCCACCAATGCACACGACGGATTGGTCTATCTGCCTATTTTTTTAAATGTTCATTTCACCATTTTAACTAGCAAAATGCATGGGAGTTCCACCAACTTAATTGGCATAATTCTTTTTCTTTTAATTGTTTCATCACAACTTGGTAAATATTTTCAATACCACCATAAGTTAGTAATTTTTTCTTTTTTGTCATAAAATGGCAAATAGCCCCTCCAGAAGGTTACTCTTCGCTAGTTAATTCATCCAAAATAATTAGTTGACGATCATAGTGTCATGGGCTGTCTCATAAGACTCTCATCTTGTCCACCTTCGCCTCAAATGCACACATAAAAAGGTTTTACCCTTCCTCAATGATTTTAGAATTTCACGACAACCACCAAGCACCCCTTGCAAACCCTTGAGATTAAAGGATTTCCCTAATAATAAATGCCCTACCACACAACACTCATGTTTTGAAGTATGAGACACTGTGTTCTCGTGGTCGACTTTCTCATCTTCTTCTTTTGTTAAATAAAATTTCTACCAAAGTGTTTCCAATTCATGAGTTATTTTTCAAAACCACAACTCCTAACGAAAACTAAGAAAACATCAATCATGATAGATCTTACGATGAAGAGAGAAATCTACAGCAAAAAATGTTTGAGAAAAAAAAAACCCTAATGATACTACGAAACCCTGGTTTCACAGAGAGAAAGGCTACTCCACAAAAGGGAATTTGATTTAAGAGACCACAAATTATTTTAACATATGCATTAATATTAATAAAATTAGGCAAGCATAAATCGAGTATTTTTAACCGCTACAATTAAAAGCAATAAAATTTTTAAATAACTTTCTATTTTTTTATTAGCGTTGTTAATGTTTATAAGTGCTTTCTATGCTTACTTTATTTTAAAATAAAGTATTGTACTTTATTTAGAAAAAAATTATCTAAATTTATAAAAAAAAGTGAAGAATGTTATGCTTTTTTTTTTAAACTAACCTCATTTTTTTGTAATATAAAAATTATAGTACTTTTTTATTATAACTTGATATATTTTTATATTAAATTGTTGCACTATACAAAAATAAACCACTTTTTATGAAACCAATTTTCATAGTTTTTATAATTATATAAATTAAAATTATTTTAACTATTTTCACATAAAATTATTTAAATTAACAAAAAATAGTAACAATTTATGAAAAAAATGTCAAGTTATAATAAAAAAATTATAAATAATAATATTATTTCACAAAAAAAATAATATTTTCACATTTTTTTCATGAATAAAATAAAATTTTCTAAATTAAGATTTCTTCTTTAAAAAAATATCAATCTAAAAAATATATATTTTCAATTGATTAAGTAACACTAACACTTTTAAAACAATTCTACAATTATAACTATTAATTCCATAAAAATGGTTTAATTTTTTACAAAGTAACAATTTAACAAAGAATTTATCAAGTTATAATCAAAGAAATACTAATTCTTATATTCATGAAAAATAATATAATTTCATAAAAAATAAAACAAAATTTTTACATTTTTCATAAATTTAAATCAATTTTCCCAAACAAAGTAAGTTATTTTATTTTGAAATAAAGTAACTATAGAAAATACCATGTCCATAATATTTTTTTTTATTTTACACTCTTTTTTATATTCGAATTTTGCAAAAAGTTTTGAATAACACAATTGAAGGTAATGATGTAACATTAGTATAGAAGTGGGTTTTAGAAAAATCGAAATATATATTCTTTTTGAGTTGTAAAATAATGTGAGAAGATTGCAATTTTACGACAAAAGTTAATGAATTACTTTTTAAATTTTATTTTTAGAATAATTAAAAAATAAGTCAAAAATTTGGGAGCATCTTATATCTTAATTTTTTGAAAAGTGAAAAGAATGAAAATTTTAATACATAAATTTATCTTAAAAGAATTTTAAATAATTTTTGAAATTATACTAAATTATTAAAATTGAATAAAATTGAAACAATTCAAAATATGTAATAGTTAAATTGATGCAAATTTTAGTTCAGACTATAATTAAAAAGTTAGTCAAAATTGTCTAATCTCAACCATTGAAGTAGACAAATTTTTATCTAAAAAAAAAAATAAAGTAGAAAATTTTTTGTTGTCAATGGACTAATATTAGATAAGATTCATTCGACTTTGAATTTTGAATTTGGAGGAATTTAAGCATGTTTAGTGGATTGGACCAAAATAAAATATAGGAATCAAAAGATTGCTCCCAAAAATAATAATAACTTAGACGATCTCCCAGTCAATTAAATATATAAATACCACGTGCGCAATCAATCAAAAATATAGTTGGGATATCGTCTATTATAATAAGTGAAATATATAAATTTTAATTCCTCTAGACTCCTAGGGAATATGTTTAGCAATTTAATTTATAAAATTATTTATATAAAGAATTTAAAATCTTTGATATTTAGTTTTATCGCTAATTTTTAATTATTTTTGGCGTTATATTAAATCATTAAAATTTTATAAGAACGCACAACATCCTTTTAGAAAATGATTTTAAATTTGACAAATTAAGAATTAAATTTTTTAACCTAATTATCTACGAATTATGGTTGAATCATAACCATAATAATAATAAATTATAACTATAATCGAACCGGAACCATCGATTTATTAAGGGCCGATAAAACTTCACAATATTATAAACATTGAATCGGTCGTTTATAAATCAAAATTGAAGATTTATAAATCATGATCATACCTTGAAAATTTTTTAAAAAAAATAACGCCTGTAAATTTTGAAATTTAAAACCCTATTTTTTAAAAAAAATTTAAACTTTTTTTGTAAAAGTTTTTACATTAATTTTTTGGCAGTGAAAAATAAAAAATGCTATTTTTAAGAAAATTAAAATTATGGAATTTCATAGTTAGTATGAAAATATAAAAATCAGAATTTATATGTATTTTATTATGTGTAATTCAGCTTAACTCATTTTGATCATAATTGATTTTTTTTTTAGTATTGATCAAAATTGTAAATACTAGTGTAGTTTGATTGCAAATAAAACACTAATAAATTAGAAAAAAAGACTGAAGAAAATCATTTTTTTTTTTCAATGAATCAAATTTTTTTGAAAAGTTGAATCATTAATACAATTAGAATTTATAACAACGAGGCTTGTCAATTAATAAGAAGTTCATTATTACCAATGTTTCTTCACATATAACAAACAATATTATGAAAATCAATTCACCATCTTCAATCATGGTAAGACAATTGTTTGCAAGGGCCATGGCCATGGTGGGAATTGCAGAATTTTCCATTAAATGGTTTATGTAAAATCTATTAGTTACCAACCCAAGTGCTGCTCCACCACCAAATCTTCCACCCATAATCTTACTGAACTATCAAAACTGGAGAATTTGCCATCACAACAAACCTCTTTTAGTGTCTTATAGAATTGCTGTGTTTTTTTCTTTTCTTTTTTTGTAGTTGGTACCTTAGTAAGTCTTCTCCTTTATTGTGCATTTAATCATTCCTCACTCAATCTTCTTTGTTGTACATTTAGTCAATTAGATGAAGAGAAATATAGGTGAATTACTGCATTATTCTCTATTCTCCAAACATTTTCCTGTCTGTGGCCAATGGATTTTCATTTTTAATATGCCACAATTCATGCTGATGAAATTATTATATAACCCATTAATATTATTATATAGCCCATTAATATTTAAAGTAATTTGACCTTCATCAATTAAGGATAAAAATTAAAAAATATATATATAAATATATTATTGGAAGTTGTGTGTACTATTTTTTCTTTTTGTAAGATAGTACTTTTTAATTGTAGGTTTATTTTTTTAAAAAAAATTCTCTTTATTTGGTAGCAGTGTTGTTATTGTTATTAAAATATCGAGTCAATTCATTCCAATTTCGATGTGAATCTATGAGTGAATCTAAAAAGTATAAGAATCTATACTGAATCGTACAATTCAATGGTAAATCGTAAGAATCAATATAAATCTACAATTCTGAGCGATTCTTATTTATTGAATTAAATAAATCTTATTTAAGAAACTAGACAATTAAGAGATTAAATTTTTTTTTCATTTTTGTTTCTTGAACTTAACAAAACTAACTAATATGATTAACTTTATAAATTTTACTATAGTCATTCTCTTTTGTTTATTCTTTTAATTTGGAAGACTAGCAATACCGATTTGAGTTTTTATCTTTCCTTTCATTGTTTTGTTTGATATTTATTTTAACTTTCAAGTGATTTTTATGGGTAAAACAACTATTAGTATATTTATAGTATTAGTTTATACATTTGAATTTTTTTACCCAAAAAATATATATAATGATCACTGTAAATTTTGTTATTTATATTATAAATGATATATTGTATTATTAGAAATTTTTAATAATGATTATTAATTAGTATCTATTAAAATTAAGTAGTACTTTATATAAAATATGATTTTTACATAAAATATATTATTTTTAATTAATATTATTAATATGAATTGAATCACGATTCGATTTGATTCTCGATTTACAAATTGAGAATTTCGATTCTCGATTTGATTACTATGTTTGGTAGTTTTTAGATAAAGTTGCAAAGTTGATTTTGGAAAAAGAAAATTGAAAAAATTAGAAAAATAATTTAATTATTTTATTAAAAATCATATATATATTTCAATTAAAATATCATAAAGAAACAACACTAAAATAAATTTTTAAAAATTTGAAAAAAGGATTTTCAAAAAAAAATTGGAAAAAGGAAATTAAAAAAAAAAAAGAGAAAAACCTGTGTTTTCAGTATTTGTTAATGCCAAATATCTTATAAAAATCAAAATAATAATAAAAAAAGAATCGTATCTAATTACAATTTGTTTCACTATCGTTCTCTTTCTTTGTTCCATCTACCAGTCAAACTGCAACCTAAAAAAAAAAAAAAAAACAAAACTGCAGCATCTTCTTTCACTCAGTCGCAGTTAACCGCTATATTCATCTTCATCGTCATCATCTTCATCGTCATAATCATCAATGGGAATTCTTCTTCTATCCAAAAAAACGTCTCTCAATGCCTTGTGGACCATATCATTAAACCAGCCAAGGCAACCGCCGCATTCTCTGCAACATATGATATCTCTCAATCTTCTAAAAAACCCATTATTACCAGCTATTGGAGGAGTCGACATGGGCTGCAAGTAAGCCCAAGCAGCCTGTTTAACTAGTGGATTCTTGATGGGTATCTGGCTCCAGCTAGCGTTGTGTGTTGTTGGTGAATTCATTGATAGAGATGAAGAAGAAGCAACCGGTAGGATGTCTTTTAAGCTTGTGTATGTTGCTGACTTTACAGATATCATCTCTATATCCGAAGTCTGATGATCATGATTAATAATATATGCAGATGCAGTGCTGTTGGTGAAGCCGTTGTGCAAAATAAAGCTCGAGTTCAACTCGACATTATTGGTTGGATGATCTGATTTTATTGGGTTGTATTCTTTGATTGATGTTAATGGTGTTTCCATAATAGAACGAATTTTACTCGAAGAAATCAGAATCAGAGAGAAAGATACAATTTCAGAGCCAGAAAGAAAGAATATACAATTTGAATAGAGATGATCGGTATACTTTTAAGGATTTCAATTGATGGAAAGAGTACTACTCCAAAAGAGGTTCACTCGCAGAGGAAGTGCTCGCAGAGGAAGTGTTTACAAGTCACGATATAATTGGCCATGGACAGTTAGGATATATATATATATATATATATATTCCAGACATTATTTACTTAATAATCTTTAATTTAATAAGTTTTTAAAAATAATAAGAGTATTATTTTATTTATATGAAAATTTAATTTTTCCATTTTGATAGTATTATATTATAACATACAAAATCCATATGAGACCTCTAAACTTATCAGTTTTTTAGTTTTAGGTTTCTAAAATTTCATTTTATATATTTAAGTCCTTAAACTTTATGGATTTAAAGTTTTAAACCCTTTTATTAATTTTTTAACAAAAATTATTTTCTTTTAATTCCTGAAATTTTATATTTATAACATTCATACATTTTTTACTTTTTAACACTTATATCACTTTTAAAAAAATTTCATCGGAAAAAATAAATTTACTTATTTTAATTTCTAATATTTAAAATTAAAAACATAAATTTATATACATTTTTAAATAATTTTCAATTTTAAAAATAAATAAACAAGTTAATGTTAAGATAAAAAAAATTATAATAAAACTATTATTTTTCAAAATTAAATATTATATGTTCAAAATAAAATATTATGTTAAAAAACACCATAATTAAAAGAGATATGATAAAAAATATTTTATAATTCTTCAAAATTTACATTTTTTAGTTTTTGTACAAAATTTTAATTAAATTATTGTGAATAATTTTTTATAATATAACTTTTATAAATAGTGGATACTAATGCATGCATGTACATAACTAAAAAATGGTGATAGATTTTCCAACCAACTCAAACTTTTATAACCGTTATCTTAACCTTTATTTTTTTTAACATGTTTTTTGGGTACATCAAAAAAATTTTAATTATAAAAATTTTTTCACAATAATTTAAAATATTGTGAAAAAGAGTAGTATAATTATAATTTTTTTTATCTTAGCATTAACTTGTTTGTTTATTATTAAAATTTAAAATTATTTAAATATGTATATAATAATTTAAAATATTAGAAATTAAATAAGTAAATTTATTTT